>VZTE01002230.1:349665-377346 GCA_013397775.1 Eulacestoma nigropectus
TTATAGGTGCTGTATTTTATTATCTGATTGTTAGGAAGGGATGAAAGGGGGCAAATATTCTTTAGAGGGATAGACTGCCGGCAGTATTGGGTATAATTTACAAGATGTAGTTGTCATACTGTATATTATTGATTGAAGACTTTTTTGACCGTATTGTGTATCATTGAACTTTTGTCTTAGGTCAGCATCTTTTTGATGACACTTTAATGGTGCATTCATTACTTCTTAAGTTTAATTAATATTACTTTTCTGATTTTGGGGGAGGGAGGGATGGGGGAGAGGAGTTCCGACTTTAAAGGTATGTTCCCAATATTACACCTCAGTGTGCTTGTATTAATTCATTAGTAGGATTTTTGACTGTAAGATGTGAAACCACATTTCTTGCATGATGTTTTAGAACTTATGTATTTCATTTACAGTCTCTTAACATGCGACAGCAGCACTTAGCGCAAGTTTTCACAAATTTAAGAATCAGTACACTAAAATCCATCCTTCTCATGACTAAGGAAAGAAGGCTCTAGGAGGCTGAAAGGCAGGGATTTATTTCCGATTTTCACTGCTAGCAGTTTCAGGATTCCTCCTTGGGTAACTGGGGACTCGTGATGCGAAACTAAAGCTGAGGAACGGAGGGAGAGCAACTGCCCCTTTCTGTGATGAGCTGAGGGGACAATTGGCCGTGACAGACACCAGGGTGTGGCAGCGCGTGCTGGGAGCGCTCCTGGCTTCCCACGGGAGCACGGCCAGTCTGTGGGAACGGGGTGAAGCCAAGGGTGACCTCTCTGTACCCGTCCAGTGTCCTGGTTTGACTTCCAAAGCACAGCTCCACGGATAAATGCACGTCCTGGTAGAAGTACACATACCTTAGTACAAGTCACGACGAGCTACGTCTCCAGCCAAGAGCAAAACTTCTGCCCGGAGACGCAGATATTTTCTTAGGTTCTTTAATTATTTTTTTCTTTGTTGTTGTTTGGTTCAGGTTGGGTTTTTTAATTAATTCTAGGCAATACACTTGCCAGTCTGTTCCTACTGTCCTTGTCTGCTGATTTGAGACCCAGGTGCTGGATGCAGTCAAGTGGTTACTCTCGGCTTTCTCCATAGTGAGGGGGTTTTTTCTGTTTGATGATTTTACTTTTTTTTTTAAGTTAATATTCCCCAAACTGTTCTTGTGCCTGTGTCTATCTGATTGCATTCCATGATGCTTACTGAGAGCTCTGGCTGCATTGTACGACAGCAGAACTGTATTCACAGGTCGCACGCAAATGCAGCACTTAAGGTCAATCTCTCTTCTTAATAAGCAATACGTAAGTGCCTTGAAACATATCTTCTTTTTTTTTTTTCCTGTTTATTTTTGTTTTGCTTTTCAGGTTTCCACTAGTTCTTTAGGATTCTTTAGCGTCCGCCCATTTTTTAATGCTGTAATGATTTTTAAAAAGCATATCTGTAGCTTGCCCTAGAGGAAATCTTTCTTTCATAACACTAACTGTTAATTCTAAGCTCCATTATTCCATTTGAGTCATGTAATTTTGCTGGATAAAGACAGCATTCAGAAGTCAGAAGTCACTCCATCCTGCCAAGGGTTGTCATTGGGATCTATTATAAAATTAATCAAATAAAATGCTGTCAGTATTTCCTATATTTTTGGCACTTTATTAATGGCTTAGCTCCTTTTGCTGTTTCATATTTAATGATCTGCGTTGAATGTGGATTAGCCTGCTGAGATGCTGTTGGGGTGACCTCCTGCCTGGAGTCACTTTGGGTTCCTTGGTGACCTCCTGGTCTGAGGGCAGGGGCAGAGGAGCACCCTCAGACCTGGAGCTCAGTGATGCTCCCGGGGTTTGTCCCGGTGTTCAGCCAAGGTCACAGCTGCTTTTCTGTTCCAGTGGGAAGTAGGATGGATTAGTTGAACTACTGCTGAGGTCCTCGGGTTGGACGTGAGTTACCTGCTGGTTTTTCTGGCCAAGCCCCCCCAGTTTAGGGACTGAACTTACACTGCAGGGTGTGAGCTATAGTTGGGATCAATTTGGAACTCACACCCTTGAGAGGAAAATGTGCTTTGGAATAACTTTTTCTTTTTTACTTAATTCAAAGGATAAAAAGTTGAAGGAGAAGAAATGCCAAAGAGCAGCACAGTGGCTATCATCCCTTGGGTGGCTGATGCCAGGGGAAGGGAATGTGTGACATGGGGCTCATCCCTCGTTGCCAGTGTTTCTTTTCCTGCTGGATAAAAGCACAGGCAGTTTTCAGGAAATCCCTCATGCCAGAGTGTTTTTCCTGAGGTTCTTTATAAGCATTTTATTTTCTCTCTCTGTTTCCAGTTCCATGCTCCTACCAACGCTGTGCATGAAGGGCCAGGGCTGTTTTAATAGAAATACATTTATATTGCCGTTAAATTGTTGATTTTTCTCTCTGGTTGATTAGAGAAGGAAAAAAGTGCAGTGCTTTGTTTGCTAAAAGCCAGGGAAGAGTATCCCTTGGCAGAAGGGTCATGCAGTGGGATTGTCAATACACTTCCATTTTTGAGGATGCAAATTTCAGACAACAGCATTGCACATGTTTATTGGCAGAAATGCATTTAATTACAGTTGCTTTTGATGCCATAAAATTTGACCATTTTATTTATTCATCTGTAAAATGCCTATGAATAGAGCCACCCTTTAAAGGAACCCATATCAGTGCACTCTGCCCATATCATGAATTAGTGAGTCCTTTAGTTATAAACTCCTTGCTGTAATAGGAAAGATCTATATTACAGTTAAAAAGAAAAAAGTATGTGCCTTTCTCATTAGCTAAAAGATCTCTGCATTATTTTTATGTAACTTGTTGATATGGGATTGGTGTAGAGCAGGGGGGTCATGAACACCACGGAATTCTATGCAATATTTTCCAATCCAATTACTTAAAAGTCACTATTTTTCAATCCTTTAACAGGAGAAATAGAAAGTTAGAGAAGTGCATCTTGCTGGAGGTAATTGAAACTACAAAGCTGATAAATTGACATATAACAGGATTGAGGGAAATGTGACAAATTAATGTGATGAAATAATGGAAAATGCTAACAGTGGTTCCAGTTCCCACTAGCACAGCTGCCGTCAGAAGTCTGTCATTTCCCATCTTAAAATTAATAATTTCCAGTATTCTTAAAGCTTTTATGAATAATAATGCTCCTGGCAAAAACAGGGCAGGTTAGAAACAGAAAAAAAAAATCACATTTTGACCATATAGAAATTGTGAGAATACACAAAAAAAAAGTAATTGTGTTTGGACACTTTGCACTTGGATCCAAAATGTTTTATTTCAATTGATATGCCGTAGTAATCTGTGCCTTCAGCAGGGTTGTGAGAAATCAGTAGCTTGGCAATTTGTGGCAGACTGAAAGTGGAGTGGTGACATTTTTGACCTGCACATGGAGGGCGCTATTTTTGCTTCATTTGTGTCTCTTCCTACAAAGGAGTTTCTGAAATTCTCTCTAATTTCCTCTTCACCCAGTGGATGTTCTCTGTCATCAGCCACCGAGTGTGGCCGAGCTCCTCTTGGAGACTCTCAGGAGGAGAAGAAAGAAAGTTGATTTTTAGATGGGGCCTGGATTTAACATTCCCTAAAACCAAGTCAAGGCTTTCCCGTGAGTGTGTGGCAGTTTTGGCCCTGGTGTGACCAGCTGGTTATAGCCTTATATCGCTAAATTTAACTCATGGATAAAACATTGGCAAAGCAGGACTGGGTTGACTCCTGTGTTGTTCTCCCGTTCACTTTCTGCTCTGTGAAGATCAACGTTTTGTGTTGCATATACAATCAACTTTTTTTTTTAAATAGAGAATTTAAAAATTCTATACAAAGGAAAGACCTTCCCCCACCTCCCTTCCTTCCCCAGCAGTTTAAAGTCTGGTTTTAAATTGCAAGGAGAATCACTGGCATGGGAAGTACAAGATCTGAATTTCTTTTCTGATGTAACTTTCTTCGTTCAAAAGGAGTGTAGCAGTCTCTGTCTCCTTCATATATATTTGAGCTCTAAAATGTAGAAATATAATTTCACCAATTTTTTCTTTCCTCCCCATCTCTTTTATAGGATATATTGACTATGCCATATATAAAGTATAGTTAATAATGGACTTTAGAGCAAGAAAAGCTCTTTATGCCATGCCTAGAGGGACTGATTTGTCCTACATGACCAGGTCATGGACTATACCCTACCCTATTAATATGCAAGGATAAAATGGTTTTATGCTCTGAACGTGAAATTTATCCTTTTGGAGAAGATTAGCGTTAGGCCTGTGCACTTAAGTTTTCAAAAAGCCTTAAAAACAGGTGTGTAAGTGGTGCCATCTCTGTCCTCAGGGATGATTTTCCCCCAGCCAAGTGGTACTGTGGCATATTTAATAGCAGTTATTAGTTAAAAGGTCATTTTCCAGTTGAAGAAAGTCATTCGTTGAAGTCTGTTAGTGAGCCCCTCACCAGCATCCTCTGGTACAATCCAGGACCTGCTTTTCCCAAGACCTGGACATCCATACCCATCCCAAAATCCTTGGCTCTCTGTGAAGTCTGTGTTTCTACAATCCTTGTGAATGGAAAAAAAACTCGTGATGGGATTCGTGGGCTTGATTTTCATTGCTGGTCAGAAACATGTTCTGGCACTAAAGTGCATTAAAAGGAAATGCCTCCTTTTAAAAAATGAGTAAGATTTTTTCCTTGTCCAGCTCTTCTATAAAGGACAATTCTGCCATTTTCAAGCTTGCTTTACTCACAGTGGTGTTGGGAGATTTTAGCCATGATTCTGTAGATTTCCTATTATTAAAACTGTTGGTTTCATCACATCATTTCAGTTTCTTTGGATTTTGAACCGAGTGCAGAGAGCAACTGAATCTTTAACCATAACAAACCAGTGCAGGAAACAGTGCAGCACAAGTGGATACCCTGTGATGTCATATCTTTGGCTTTCTGTTTGAATTCTTGAGATATTTGTAATACATAGTACATAATCTTCATCCAAAGATCCTTGGAAATAGAGTCATGCCCAGAATTTCCTGCTGTTGTGGTGCCACACTTGATTTTTGCACAGTTCCTGTGTAATTCTGGTAGTGTCACAACAGCACAGCCTCTCTCTTGACAGCAAAAACAAGGGTTGGGTTCTCTTCTGTCCGTGTGGGTAATTAATATGCATTTTTGGGAGTTGTTAGATGTGTCTCTGTGCATCATTCCAGGACGGAAAAGCCCCTCTGTGTATTTAGCATTTGTCTGCTCGGTCTTAATGGTGCAGCAGAATTGCTGCAGCCAAATTTGTGGAATCATTTGGGATGTAGGTGAGCGAGGGCTTAAAACCAATATGTATTTTAATGGGCAGAGGATGCCATTCCCCACTTGTCAGATCCATTCCCTGCTGTAAAGAGGGGATTAGCCACTGGAGAGACCAGGCTGCTGGAGATGCATGGGTTTAACTAATGAGGACAGGGAAGATCATGCTCAGAATACATAAAAATGATCCCAAGCGTCTGAGATGTGCAAGAGCCAAGGAATTGGAAAGGAGGGGTCAAACCTCGTCTGTAGGTTTGGCTTCCTGCAGGAAGTTAATATCCCAGATATTTGCACACATGTAGTGCACTCCCTTTATCAGTGTACAGTGGGAAGGTGGACAGTACAAACATATTTAAAACAATCACAAAACCAGCTGATGAAGTAAATTCAAGCCAAGTATGGAATTAAATCAAGCAGCTCAGCCTTGCTCTCCCTTAGCTGAAAATTTAAGTATTCGTAGGAATGAAGTAGAAATTTTCTGTTAGGCAGCTCCTCTTGGAAGGCGAGTGTCTGTGCTTTCAAGAGAATAAATAAAACTTGGCACTTGACTTGCTCTGAAGTACAATCTTGTCTCCAAGTAACAAGGAAAAATATTTTTGCAATCAGTCTTTCAATCAGACTTCTCTGGCTTTTATTAGCTTATGTTGGACCCTTTGTGCTGTTTTGATGTGTTATTTATATGTGGGTAAGTTATTACTAGCTTTAAAAGTGTTTCCAAAGTATCTGGTTACCTCTGGATGCTGGTACAGGTGATACAGGGAGTACTTGAGCATCTGGTTTGGAAAGGAGGAGCGTGGGGAACAAGCAAGGTCACATCTGTATTGTATTTTTCCTTTTCCTTGATCAGGGCTTCCATTTCCTTCTCACCTTCTCTAGAGAGATGGAGTTCATGGATTGTTTCTTTTTTTATTGTGGGGGAAAGGTATTAGTCGAGCTTGAAATTATTTTATTTTCACTCAATAGGCATATCATCAAAATCCTGTATGTTGCCACATTTCCCGTTAAGTCTTTAGGTTTTGCTTCCTGAAATTTCCTCTTTCACTTTCTCTACTTGGAAAGCTATGTGCCTTATTTCCTAATCTCTTGGTGAAGAATAATCTAAAGCACAGTGATCTGGCTCGCAGCATTCCCAGCCGCTTTTCATTTTTTTTGGGGTGGGGAGCAAAGACTGATAGAGCATCCCAGCGTCCCAGTAGTGGAACGTGCTCGGCTCCCGAGCACATCCAGCACTGTGTGAGGAGTCTTTGTGCAATAGAAACTCTGGTTCCATGTCTGGAGGGTTCCTGTCCCACAGCCAGCGAGGGCGAGCTCTGCTTCAGGAGAGTGGGGAAAAATTCAGATTCCTGGGGAAAAAAGAAAATCCCATGTCCCTGTGGGTTAGTTCCAGCAGCTCTTGGGATAGGACTCAGCCGTCACCCAGCAGCTGGTGCCCGTAGGGCTCAGTCTCGCCCCGTGCGCTCATAGCTCTGTGAGCGCCCCAGAAACCCCCATGGACTTCAAACAAGGCAGTTCCGTGTCCCTTTGTGCCATCAGCCACACCTGCTGTCCCCATCCCCATGCCCAGGGCCGTACTGGCTCTGGGTGGTGAGGCACTGTCGAGTCATTCCAGTGTGGATTTGGTTTTGTACAGAACGGGCTCTCCCCACCCGCTACCCTCAGCCCTCCCTTCCCGAGCTTGCTCTCTCTACAGCATCGTAAGGTGAAATACACAGAGGTGGTTTGTGATTAGGACAACAATCTAATATTTCCTATTTATGAGATTAATTTTTAACAGTTTCTTTTTTGTTGAGGTTTGTTTTTTTGTTGGATATAAACACAACAGGAGTACTTACATATCAGTGGTTTGGGTTGGAAGGAACCTTAAAGCTCATCTCGTTCCAACCCCCTGCCATGGGCAGGGACACCTCCCACTAGCCCAGGTTGCTGTCCCCTAAATGGATGTTGGAGAAAGCTTGGAATATCCTAGAGATGCAGCAGGTGGTGTTGGCTCATAGTATCCATATCATTGTGCCCCTGTTGTGTTTTCTAGAGCAATCATTTTTTTTTTAAGGAGAAAAAAAAAAAGTATTTTATCTAAATGCCTAATAAATAATATTATTTAAATAGTTTTTAAAATAATTTAGGACTGAGAATAAGAAGCCTCAGTTGTGAGAGAAGAGACTTAAAATATACAGAGAGAGAAAATACCCTGAGCCTCCTAGAGCCTCTACTGAGAATTTGCTGAAGACGCAGAGCCCCTGGTCAGAGCACATTGCAATTAACTCACGAGTGTTCATTTAAAATGAGAGACTGGTTTCCTGTGATGTTCATCTTTGTTGGCATATGTTTGACTTTCTGAATCAGAGCTGATTTCCTTCTCGTTCAAAAGTTGGTCAAGAAAAAAAAAAAAAAGAGAGAAAAATAATAATTCACCTTGTGCAGCAGCAGCTTTTCCTGGTGAGAGCTCTGGAAATCCACGTTGCATCGATATGTGGCACAGAGGGGTGGTTCAGTTTTGCTGCCAGGTCGAGATGTGTTCAGACAGGCTCTTCCCTGGCGAGGTGGCCCTGGAGAGCAGGAGAAGAGCCGGATTGCAGCCCCAAATGCGGGCGGGAGCGCGTGTCCGAGGGAGGGATGGGCCAGGGCTCCGGGCAGCGCCGGCCAGTGCCAGGTCCCCCCTGGCGTGGGCAGAGGGGAAGGTGCTGAGCCAGCTGCAGGGCACAGCACCACTTCTGTGGCTTGGGAAGCAAATTTGCACTTTGCCTTTTCAGGTTGTCCCACTAAAAAAAAAACCAATCCGGCGAATTTCCCACGTCAGGTTCTTTTTCCTTCTGGTGTAGTCCAAAAAGAAACTGAAAATCAGAGTAAAAGAAGGCCTAGTGTAAGTGTTGGATCAGCTCTGCCAAACAAAAGGTCGTTCCTCTCGGAATACTCTATGCATTTCTGTGGTGAAAAGCGTTTTCTCCCATTCCTTACTGGAAATGCTGTGAGAATGTCACACGTACGAATTTGGACGTCGATCCCAAAGCAGATGGAGGCTGGGGAGGGGGGATGTTCTTCTTTTTTTTTTTTTTTTTTTTTTTTTTTTTAATTAAAAAATTAACTCTTTGCATTTGTGCAATAACTACTTGCCATGAGAATGGGCAGACCTTGGAAATGCCCCGACTACTAACACAGCACAAGATGAACTCGAACAGAAAGTGGTGTACTTTTTCCTGAGAACTTTTTTTTTTTTTTTTTTTTAATAATAAGCTCAGTTTTTACCCCAGTGTATTGTGGTGTCTTACATTTTTAGCAGTATTTTATATTTTTTCTGTAACGCACTAAGTCTTAGATGTTTTTAGAGCTTGTTTGTTATATTCACAATCACGGATTTAAAAACAAAAAAAAAGAAAAAAAAAAAGATCCTCACAAAGACCCAATTGACCAAAAAAAAAAAAAAAAAGTGTCATTTTTTTTTTTTTTGTACAAGTAGCTTTGAGAAGCCCACATTGTGTTGCTGTGACTCATCTTTTGTAACATTTTATTTCTTGGTATTTGTTTAAACATAAAAAGTAAGAGTTTATCTGGCTGGCAGTGCAGGGCAGCGCTCCCTCGTCAGCAGACGGCATTGTTTCTGTCTTTGTTTGGTTTAGCCATAAAATGTTTGTTCTCAGCACTGTACAACGGTCCCTATATGATATGGAGAAGCAATATCACTGTATGAAACTCACACGATGTATTATTATTATTATTCACTAGCACCCTAGGTGTGATAATTGAAGTAAATATCTTTTATACAAACACAATTCCGCGTGGGCTCTCTTTTATTGAGGTGACACCTGAGTCCAAGCAGCAAACATTTACATTGTCCTTCTGGTTTGGTGATGCCCAGAGGGATCACAGGGATGGTTTGGTGGGATTTGTGTTTGGCCAGGGGAGGAAAAGTTACTTTTTGTGTATCAGTTCCTATGGGGAGTGTGTGTGTGTTTCCAGTACCTCAGATATTGAAGTGATAGATGTCCAAAATATTCCGTGAAATCCAAGTGTGGCCATTCCTGCTGCAGTCAGTGGGAGGTGGGCACCAGCGCCATAGACGGAAAATACATATTTGGGGTCTGAGATTGCCAAGGGGGATTGTTTTGAGCACCACAGCAACACATCAACTAATTTAACAAAAAAAAAAATCAGTTATCTGAGGTCGGAAATGCTTTAGATTCAGAAATGAAAATGTCAAAGAATTTTCCCAGATATTTGGCTGACTGTTTATTTTTACAGATCCTTTATAGGAAAATAAATCCCTCATTTAGTGCCTTATGGGATGTTCCTATAAATACTCTCAGTATTTACAGAGTGAGGAGTTTGGAGTTTGGTAAGGAACAGATGTTGTAATCCACCAGTGAGATTATACTTTTTTAAGCAGTGGAAGGAATCTTTTTTTTTTTGATGCTCTGGGTGTCAGGTAGAGGACGTGTGTGTGTGTCTGTGCTTACCTGGGTGCTCTGTTTTCCCTGGCGTGCTCGTGTCTGTTTTTTTGTGAATTGAAGGTTATTTTGGGGGACCTACCTTGATTTCCATCATCTCCTGCAATACATCCCTGACACATTTCTCCTACCAGGCTGTCATGTGCCTCCTCCTAGGAGTTTCCTGTGGAATAGGAGTTTTGGAGGGTCAGGATGGATATTTGCTGTGGTTCTGTCCTGGGAAGTGTGTCCTGGAGAGCAGGGAGTTGGGCTGGGATTTCCCACCCCAGTGAGGGTGGTGCTTTGTCCAGCTCCATGTTGGTGTCCAGTGTGTGTCTTTGCCATCTCTAGTTCTGCACGCACGGGGAATTCTCCTCAAAATGTATTAAAAATGCTACTGAATGCCTTCATTTCATGATAAATGTGCATTTTCTGGCTTTGAAGTGTCTGTGACGGGTTGTTCCACAGGATGGAAAGGTTCATGATTTAACACTTTTTTTCCCCCTTCTCTTTAATGACTGGTCCAACTGTTGATTGCTATAAATGGCATTGTTGTGTATAATTTGACCCTAATTTTTTTAAAACTTGATGCTAAAAAGCTACACTTCTAAAATGCTACGCCTCAGGTAGGTTAATTTGTGTATTTGTAACCTGCACTTTTCTTCAAGTGGGATTGGAACGAAACCCCTAAAGTCCCACACATGGTCATAAAGGGTGTGTTAAACCTGTGAAAGCGCAGACCTGGAGAAGGTCCACAGTAGCTCAGAATTTTGCATCTAGGATAAAGCCAGACTGTTCTCTCAAGCCTAAATCCCAAAAAGTTAATTTTGAGGAGTTAGGAAGGCAACCCAAACCACAAAGAAGCATCTGAGAGGTCAGGAGCAGATATTTATGGTCTTCCATGGAGATAGTTGGATCTTCTGTGATAAATTTCTTGGGGCAGCCCTTCAAAACAATGTCAAAATTCTCTTTCTTTGGAAGAAGCGTAAGCTGGGTGTTCCCAGAGACCTTTACTGGTTTGAACTGGGACATAGCTGTGAATTCCTGCTGGGACACAGCTGATGCTGGGGATGGATGGGTGAGGTTTGCATTGGGAATGTTATAGGATTTGCTGGATTAATGGGAAAGGGCCTGGCTGTGCTCCTGTTCCTGCCCTGCTGTCAGTGAGAGCCAGTTTAACTTTCAGTGGGAAAAGGGATGTTTTTTCATAGGGCATCATGTTCCTACCAGGTAAGAAACTCTGAGTGGCTGACATGGTGCTTTTGAGCCCCACTTCTTTCCATTTGGAAATGCTGTCATTTTCTCCTCAGTATTTCTGTTTTAATGGAAGTGGTGAAGGAATTGTGTACTTGCCAACAGAGGGCTTCAGAAAACATGATTTGATTACAGCAGAGCATTTTATTTTCTTTTTGCTCCAAGCTATGGGAAACTGATAAGAAAATTCAAACTGTTTTCTTGAACTCTTCCAAGTTACCCATGTAATTATCTTGGTACCCTTGGAAATAATCCCTTCTTGTATGAAATCTCTCTCCTTACAGGGTGAATTTATTAAGCAGTACTGGGTTTCTTTGCTGGGGGCTGTTTATTTTGGAGTGGCTGGGCCAGGAGGAAGGGGAAGGAGAAATCCTTCAAACCTTCCCTTCCCAGCAGGCCCTCAAAATGTGAAAAGAAAGGGAGAAAAGCGGGGGAGGGAGAAGAAATCTTGCCTGCACCTCCTCTGGCAGCAACTGGCAGAGAAACCCAGCTGGGAGGGAGCACCCAAAGAATCATGGAATGGTTTGGGTTGGAAGGGACCTTTAAGGGACACCTTCCACCATCCCAGGTTGCTCCAAGCCCCATCCAACCTGGTCTTGGGCACTTCCAGGGATGGGGCAGCCACAGCTTCTCTGGGCACCCTGTGCCAGGGCCTCACCCTCCTTATCATAAAAAAAAAACTTCTTCCTTAGGACTCCTCTGAATCAGCCCCTTTTTAGTTGAAAACCATCGCCTCTTGTCCTGTCTTGCTGCAGTTTGGTGGCTCCTTCTCTCTTCCCCAAGGCCATTTTCCAAGCTGGCCCTGAAGGCACTGAGGAGAGGGCAGCAGGGACTCAGAGAAGGATGCTGGTGTATTGGAATGAGCGGGGCAGCTGGGGTGAGAGGACTTTTCCCTGTGCTCCCAACCCTTTGTCACTTGGGCAGTTGAAGTCTCAGACATTGTTCTCAGGGTGTTGGACATGATCTGCTCTCTACTCGTCCCTATTTTCTCTTGTCTCTTTGGCAGCACGTGAAAGTAAAACTGAGCAGGGCTGTTCTTGCTGCCTTCACTGGTGCCAGTCCCAGCCCTTGCTGTTTGGGGCTGCTCATCTTCTGTATCATCCCTGCAGGACCTGACTGATGTTCTTGATGTCTTCTCTTACAACTCTATATCTGCAGAGAAACCTCATCTCTGCACTCCTGGAGCTTTTCCAGGCCTGATATCTGTGCCTAAAGACCAGGGAGATTGTGCTAGAACTTAGAGATGGCTTTTAGAGATGTTGTCTATCCTTTCTTTTCATCCTCTCCTTGCTTTTTCTGCGCTTTCAGAAGCCCTGCAGAAGATCTGATCAGAAAATGACCTCATGGCAGGTACAGATGGACCAGGACAGCCCAGAAGCAGCATTGCAGGCTGAGATGATTCCCAGACTAATAATCCAGGCATTTTGGCTTCTCAGAGGCTCTCAGAGCTGACTGACCTTTCCTCCCTCCCTGGAGATTTCTACAAAAGTTCCTTTAAAATGTCCCAAAGGCCCAGTTCTTGTGTGTTTCTGTAGTATTGGTGAGATCTGTAGAGCACTTCATCTTCAGTATCTTTATGCACTTTGGGGGAATTTTTGGCAGAGCAGAGACCCTTTGGGTGACAGGGATTTTTCATTGCCTCATGGGAGGTGAGATGCACCTCAGCAGATGCCTCACCTGGGCTTTTGCACTACAACCTGCTCTTCAGCCTTTCCCTCTGAGCAGATTTGCACCTCAGAGTCCACAGACAGGGCTCTGGTGACTTGTAGAAATATTCAATCATTCCCTGCCTCCTTGTCCTGTTTCTCAGCCTGCTGACAGCTCCCAGCAGTGGTGGCCCCAAGGAAAAGGCTTTGCATGAAGTTGAGGCAGACTGAGTGACTCCCACGCACTCTGGGCCAGGCAGAAATGTTGTCTCTCACCACGAAAAGGTCAAGACAGAACTGGAACCATCAAGCTGTACAATGGTGAAAGGCCTTTGACAACCTTCCTGTTGCAGGAAGGGTTTTGGCTCAGATCTTTCTGCCTTGGCGTCTTCACAGACCAAAAAAGAGGGCAGAGAAAATCAGCTTGTGCATCCAGGGTTGACTCTGCAGTGTTTGGATTGTGGGCTCCTCATCCCTTCAGCTACAAAGCACAGGGTCAAGGTCGAGTCATCTCCCGTTGATTCTCCTGGAAGGGGAGCAGGACTTTGGGCAATAACAGCCTTTTCCAGACTTCCTTAAAAGCTCAATGCCAAGTGTTTCAAGAGCTTGAAATTGGGCCTGAGTTTAGGTATAAACCTTGGGAGCTCTGGCATCAGGTAGAGCTGGAGGTGAGACTTTGTTGGCTTGAAAAGTCTTGGCACTTTTTTCTTCATGAGGAAGAACAACGATTTCAACTGGGAAGTAACTGTCCAGTCATGAACTGGAGTGGCCCAACATGGGGAAAGGTGAACGAGCTGGAAGAATCAAAGGGCCCATGGCAGACCCGGTTTCCTGCTTCTTCCTTTGGCTTCTGCTCCTTGCCCTGGCACTCTCAGACACCCCTGTTTGTGTTGAGTGAGTCTCCAGCTTTGAGCCTTCGTGCCAAGGCACTCCAAGGTTTACTTATCTTACCATCATCTTCCTTCCAGTCAATAAAATAGACTTCAAGCCTTTGAAGTAGTGGGTTTCAGTGTACTTCAGTTGACTTTTCAAAGAGAGCTCCCAGCGTGCCACATCACTTCTCGGCTTGTTTTCTTTTTTTTTTTTACAGTTATGTAAATTCAGGGAGGCCAGACAGTAATGGAGGGAGATTAAAAAGTTCCACGAGGCAAATCAGGGTGTGAACTTGCAGAGCATCAGCTAATTTGCCATAACTGCCCGTGTGTGTGCTCCTACCCCCATCCCTTCAGCTACACCACTTACCTCTCATTTCCTCCGGGCTCTGAGGATCCACGTGAACAGTTACCCCAGTCCCATGGATGTGTAGCAAGTTACAGCCTATCTCACCCCAAGGTGATTTATTCATCTGTCTGTATCCTCAGTAATCAAGCCACCATCTTATGGAAAGATTGCCTCTCATTTATTTATGTCTGGCCTTATAACTTCAAACTAAGTTGCTAGTATGTCTTAATTTTCTCCATCTGTGAAAACAGATGCTGTTTATTTTGTATGATTTGCCAAGGGAGCCCAGTTGCTGGGGCTTGTTACAGAAGTCAGAGTTGCTGTTGCTCTGTGGCAGCACTGGGCTCGTGGTCTCAGGGGCACTCCTGATGAGCCCCTGCATCTGCCAGGCTCTGCTCCCCACCAGCGGTGGGGACTGGGGCTCCAGGGCTGTTTTCCTCAATAATCACTTTGAGGATTTAACCTGCAGCTTTTGAATGGCAAGAGACTGACAGGGCTGTTCACAACGAAAGAAGTGTCAGACTCATGTAAATCTTTTATTCTCAATTTGGTTTTTGTTCCTTCTCTGTGTGAGCCACCTTTGTGTCCCACCACATGGCCTGTCCACACAGATCTTGGATGTTATTTCCAGAAACTTTCATCCCATGGCAGTGTCCTCCATGGCTGTGCCCCTTGGGCACACAGAGTTCCCAGAAGAGACATTTCTTTAGAGCATTTTCTTTGTGCAGAGGCTCTTTCTGAGTACTCACTCAGTGTTTGGCAAGATATCACAGAATTATTAAATGGTTTGGGTTGGAAGGGAACCTTTAACATCACCAAGTCCAACCCCCTGCCATGGGCAGGGACAACTTCCACTAGACCAGGTTGCTCAGAGCCCCATCCAGGCTGGCCTTGAGCGCTTCCAGGGATGGGAATAGTCCAGTCTCAGCTTCTCATTTGCTGTGTATCAGACAAGGGGAAACCAGCCCTGTCTGTGCCAAGCTGGCACCAGAGCATGGCACCAGGCAAGGCAGGTGGCTTCTGCCAGTGTGGGGCTGCCCAGTCCCTGCACTTCCGCTCCTTTCTTCATAAGGCCACGGCAATGTCAGGCCTGGCTTTTTAAAATCCAGAGCTGGCAGAGTTTGAGGCTAAAGATATATAGTTTAAAACCCACTTTCCCCAGGACTGCACCTTCTTTGTCCCATTGCCTTCTGCAGTACCTCTCCTCTTCCCGGCCTTTGAGGTATCTGCACATCTGAGGGGTCAGAGTGAGGGCTCAGCAGCTCAGGGAAGACAAAGGCACATTCCCTTTTGCTGGATCTCAATGCCTGAGCTGCCCTGCCTGCCTGGCAGAGCCGTGCTCCCGCTGCTGCAGGTGAAGAGTCGCTGGCACAGAAGTGACGAGCTCGCGGGTGGCCACGGCCCCTGTGAAAAGAGAAAGTTATGATTAAAAAATAAAACACCAAAAACCGACTGTGAGGAGTGACACTGACGGGGAGATGAGAAGGAAGCTCCGTGCATTTGGTTGATTTCAGTGTCAGACACAGTTCCAGCCTTTTCTGTTTTCATGGATGGTTTGTAGAGGACTGGCCAAGGCCACGTGAAACCTAAGGGAAGGAAGGATCCGGATTCCTTTAAAACTGAGAGCTCTGTTTCTTTGGTGACCCTTTTCTCTCTTAAATTGAAAAACTCAGTCCATGTAACTCAGAAGCCAAAAGGATCATTTAAGAGAGAGATGCAGGAACTGGAAGCCAGGGCCTGGGTTGCCTTCTGCAGGGTCCAAAGCTCAGCTCTGCAGAGGATTTTTGGGCAGGGTGGGAGGCCAAGGAACACGTCCTGCCCCAGGTGACCTCCTGGTGTAGAGCACCTTGGGCAGGATGCCCAGCAGTGCCCTGTGCAGAATTGGGCCCCCCAGCCCATGTTTGGCCAGCAGTAGCTTCCCAATTACATTTTAATGCAATTTTAAAAGACAGACAATTGAATAATTAACCGTGGGGAAGAGGTTTTCTTCTTTCCAGATCTTGTTGATGCAAATATTTTGCATCAGGCCACCCATGTTTTGGAGCAGGCAGCTATTCCCCATTCCTGGAGAAATACTGACCTCCAGTGGGATGTGCCTTTAGCACAACTACTCCTGCTCGATCCTGAGTCTTTTATTGGGGACTCTAGAATGTAAATATGCAGAGGGGGAAAAAATAAATCCATGTGTTGTGTTCAAAGCATGTGTCACCTCTCTTTCCCTGCAGTGAGGCTTGGTCCTTCTGAAAAACATGGGAAGGGGAATGGCTTTAAACTGGAAGAAGTTTATCCAATATGAGTTTAGATGCAAAATTGGGAAGGAATTCTTCCCTGTGAGGGTGGGGAGGCCCTGGCACAGGGTGCCCAGAGAAGCTGTGGCTGCCCCATCCCTGGAAGTGTCCAAGGCCAGGCTGGACAGGGCTTGGAGCAACCTGGGATGGTGGAAGGTGTCCCTGCCCATGGCAGGGGGGTGGAATGGGATGGGCTTTAAATTCCTTCCCAATCCAAACCACTCTGTGATTCTATCATACGAAAACAGTAATTGTCTTTCTTATTGTCTAGGTTGAAAAAGACCTTTAAGATCATCACTATCCCATCACTGCCAAGCCCACCACTAACCATGTCCCCAAGTGCCACATTGCCAAAAAAAAGTGGGGAATTTGCACCAGCAAAGACCCTGATTCCTGGAAAAGCAGTGTCACTTTGGGCATCACTGTGAGCCTCCATCACTGCTGCTCTTAGTCCAACCCTGTGGCCAGGGCATCGCTCCCTGTACAAGGACTTCCCTCCACAGCTGTTTTCAGGGTGTGTGAAGCATTTCCCAGCCTGGCAGGACTGAGAGAGCTGGAATTGAGCTGTGCACACTTTGCACCCCTCACCTGAAGGCTCAGAGAGGGCAGGAGCCCTGAGGACAGCCTGCCCTTGCTGCTCCCCAGGCACCCCCTGCACTTCTTGCTCCGTGGCTGTTGATAAATGAAGAATTTTTTTGCCCTCCAGCTGTCTGGAATTTAGGGGAATAATTACAACAGGAATTATCGGGGAGGGACAGGAACAGCTGGGACCTGAGCTTTCACCCACCTGGAAATCCAGGCACCGAGGGACGGATCCTGCGTCCCCACGGTGGAGGAGCTGGCAGTGCAAAACACCAGCTCTGAACCTGGAGCTGAGCAGGTTTTCCAGCCAGGGAGAGGCCCAGACACTGCTGGCAGCAAGGGAGAAAGGTGAAACAAGTCGATTTGTGCTGCAGGACAGTTTTGGGATGGATTTGCCAGTGGAACACGGAGCTTGCCCTGAGGTGCTGGTCCCGTGCCTCTCGCTGTAGCTGCAGCTCTCCACTGCTTCACATCTGGGCTGGGGTTATATGAGGGGAATGAGAGGTTTTTGGTTTGCTCCTGGAGCATTCCAGCAGTGCCTGTTGTGGTTTAGGGTGTGGGTTTTACTCTGGGGGGAAGCTGGAAAGAGGGAGCCTTTGTAGAAAATTGGCTGAGCGGGAACGCCGGGGGCTGCACGGCCTGGCCCAGTGCCTGGGGCAGGAGCGGTCCCACCTGAGCCCCTCCTGGGGGATGTCCCCCCCCTGCTCCAAGCCCTCACGCCGCCATCTGCCCTGTGAGTGCCTCTCCCAGCCCCCACAGCCAGGGGAGCCTCTTCCATCACCTTTCCCATGCAGACCAGACCTCGGATCAGTTCACGGGCTCAGCTCCCCTTATCCCTCTCCAGGTCCCTCACTCTGCCCAGCCAGGATGCTGCCAGCTACCCCTGGGGCTCCAAAAATACCTTGCTGACGCCTTTGAAGCAGCTGTGCCAGTGCAGGCAGCTGCCTGCTCCCATTGCCTCTGGCACTGGGACGTGGCACTGCTGCATCCTGAGGACTGTGCCCACCCTGGGGCATCACCGAGGAGGGCTGGCTCCCTGGTGCTGAGCAGGGATTGCTGGTGTCCTGCTGCCCCCAGACATAAGGAGAGGACAGGGCTGCTGCTCTGAGTTGGCTCTGGTGCTCCAGGTGGGGGTGTCTCAGCTCTTTGGTGTCCCCTTGGCACAGTTTGGGGTTTGGAGCCCCCGCCGGGTGACAGCCCTGGCTCTGTCTTGCAGTGCGCTGTGCCGAGCTGCAGATCCAGCTGACGGAGGCCGTGTCCACCCTGGCTGGCCAGAAGGAGCTCGTGGCCAAGCTGGAGCACGACCTCAGCACCATCCAAGCCCTGTCTGCTGTGCATCGCCCGGATGCAGAGGTACCCCCTCCCCGTGGCCCCGGGCGTGGCTGTCAGAGCTGGAGGCGTGGGGGAGTGTCCACCTTCTTTTATTTTTCGTTTTTAAAAATGTTTTCCTTCCTTTTCTTTCTTCCTGATATTTCACCCAGCAGAGATTTGCATCGTGCCCGTGCGGTGGGGAGGTGCTGGCGTGGGAGGGGGTGGTGCCAGTGGCATCCAGGAACCATCCAGCCCTTCTCCTTCCCAGGGAAAGCCTGGGGTTTGAGGCTGAACACCAGCCTTTCCACGCTGTGTCAGTCCTGATCCTTGCAGAGTACCTGTCCAGCAGGGATGAGGCTGCAGCTGCCGGGGCAGCAGCAGGGTCCAGGAGGGGTTGCTTTGCCCAGGAACCTTTGGGTGGGTGGGAAATGCTTAATCCCTTCTCCTTGTGCTGCCCAGGGTGCGGCCGCCCCCGGCCTGGAGAAGATCCCTGAGCCCATCAAGGAGGCCACGGCGCTGTTTTATGGTGAGAGGGGGGAGTGAAACTGGGGCTGGGACACTCCAGCCGTGGGCAGGGTGGTCAGTTGTCCAGGGATGGCAGCAAAGGGATGCTCCTGAGCCAGCACGGGCATCACCTGCTCCGTGTGCCCCTCACTGGGACAGTTTTCCATGCTGGGCATGGTTTGCCCATCCTTTGGCTCCTCCCGAGGGGTGCAGCGGGCACGTGCCAGGCCTGGCTCTGTGCTGAGCTGGTGAACCCAGGCTGAACCAAACACCCTGAGCTCTGTGCTCTGCCTCCTGCTCTTCCCACACCAAACACCTCCAGAGCCAGCCAGTGAAACATTTCCTGTACATCAGCCCCTGCACTGGGCTCTGCAGGAGAAAATGAATCAAAAAAAAAAACCAACTCTTTGCTCCTCTGGGGGAAAAAAAACCAAAACAAAACCAAAAAAAACCCAACAAAACACTTCCTTTTTTCTTTTTTTGCTTGGTTTTTGTTTTTGTTTGGTTTTGAAAGGTTTTGAAAACACAAGCAATATCACAGCAACAGTCCCATCAAGCCAAACAACCTGCAGCCACCCCTCCTGCACTATGAATAACTGCTCTGTGCAGCTGGCTGAGTCATGGCCTTGGGGACACATTTCTCCTTGGCCATGGATGCCACTGCCAGGAAGGAAGAACAGGGAGAGATGGCCACAGCTCCCCAGGCACGCTCAGAGCCCCATTATGGGGGGTAACCCATGTGGGACACCCAAAAAATGAGGTGCTGGGCATAGCAAGCTGGTGGTGGATGAGGGGTCGGGGTAGGGGAGAGAAGGGTGTGGATGGAGGGGGGCTGGTTGTGGCTCTGGGACTTTATTTTAATGCTGCAGCTGCTGCAGAAGCCAGAGGAGAGAGGCTGGCAGGGATGGGGAGGGTTGGGGTCAGGGAAAGGCAGCCATGGGTTGCACCAAATAATGCAATTGGTTTTCCTGTCCACTTCCAGGATGAGTCCTCAAAAATGAAAAAAAAACCCATAAATAGTAGTCCATGTTGTAGTAACTGTGCACAGGGGTTTATCTGGGTGGCCCCAAGGCCCCACAGCGGGAGGACCTTGAGCAAGCCCTTGGGGTGGATGGTGGGCATCTATCAGCTCATCTCTCATGCCAAACCTCGTCCACAGGTCACCCTCCATCCCCTGGCACCTCATTCCCTGAGGGGCAGGTGGACTCGCTCCTCTCCATCATCTCCAGCCAGCGGGAACGCTTCCGGGCCAAGAACCAGGAGCTGGAGGGGGTGAGTGTGCTGGGGAGGGGGCTGGGGGGCTGCAGGACCTCAGCCTGGGCTGGCTGCCCTGCTGACCTGCAGGGAATTCGGTACCAACCACTGCAAGCAAGAGGAAAATCCATCCTGCTGTGAGCAGGCCCACAGCCTCCCCCAGCCCATCCGTGTTGTTCCAGCTCAAGGACAGGTCCAAATCCCTGTGTCCCTGTGCTTGGCCTCCTGGCACAGTGTTTGGGGGTGCCATGGAAAAAGCACGTAGAGAATGCATTTTGGGGTAACAAACTGAAGGAGAGCTCAAAATAAGCTCTTCAAAGCTGTCGGGTTGTGTCTGCACCTCCTGTGGGAGCCACATCCCATCCCAAAGCCCCCCTCAGCCACCTTGGCTGCCCCAGCCCTTCTTTGGCCACTGAGGTTCGTAATGGTTCAGGACTGGGAGCCCCGTTCTGCCACACCTGGGACAGTTTTAATTGGGGAGCAATCTGAATTCAGAGCCGGGGGGGGTTAATTCCTGAGAAGGGACTGAACCCTGGCTGGATGCACCGAATCCCCCCTGGCTGGATCCCATTCTCCCCCCGCCCCCGTGCAGGAGAACCGGATGCTGCAGCACACGGTGCACGCCCTGCAGAGCGAGCTGGACAACCTGAGAGCTGACAACATCAAGCTTTACGAGAAGATCAAGTTCCTGCAGAGCTACCCTGGCCGGGTGAGTGTCCATCTGTCCATCTGTCTGTCCGTCCTCAGGCTGGGCTCACATGGACAGACCCCAGACGTGGAAACTGCACATTCCCAATATGCAGCTTGCATGAAAGCTGGAGCTAATTGGGGTGGAAAAGGGTGCAGTGCTCTGTCCAGAGGAGCAGGGACCCAACCTCCCTGCCAGGAAGGCAGTTTAGAACTGTGCTGAGGGGTCTTCAAAGCCAGAAGCCCAAATTTCCTCCCTAACAGAGCTGCTACACCTCCCTTTGATGCTCACTGCTGGCAATGTGGTGTTCTAGCAGGCAAGTGTGGATACTTCTGCCTGACCGGGCAGCCAGAGGTTAAAATGGGAGCTCCTGCAATGAATCCCTGCTGTAGAGCGTGGAAAACAATTCATCCTGTCCCACCTGGGCTCATTCCTGAACTTCTTGTATCCAGCAGAGAGAGCTGCTCCCTGAGCAGCCAGAAGACAGACAAAGAAGAAACCAGCCCAAAATCATCCCAATAATGCCAGGAGGAGGCTGGGAAGGGGGACCAGACTTTGCTGCAACCTGCTCTGCTCACGCTGTGTCCCTGGAGAGGTTCATCCCTGGGGGTTTGCAGGAGGGGCAGGCTGCTGCCCGGGAGCTTTCCGCTGCAACCACTTCCCTGCTCAGAGCCAGGCTGTCCTGGCCTAAAAATGCAAAAGTGCCACTCACAGAGGGGACACCCATTCCCTGCCATCCTTCCCCCTCGCTGCTGCCTGGACCAAGTCTGTTTTGTTGATGGATATTTTAATAGCATTCGTGGGTGGGAAACTCCTACAGCTGTGAGGGACCTTATTTGGTTCTTTTATTTATGCCTCCGTGATGACGCCAGGTCGTCCCCTCTGACATTTTTTCCCGTTTCTCCTGCAGAATATCATATCCATGTTTATCCTCCGCCACAAGGCAACCCCTGAATGCCATTGCCATGAGCTAAAGAGCAAAACCCTCCGCGGCAGCAGCGCAGGGGATTGCATAATTCACCCTCTAATGGGGCATGTGACACGTTAAAAATACTCATCAAAGATCACTCCATGGGGCCAGGCTGCGGCCAATTCAGCGCCCCTAAATGGTCTCGTCGCGGTGACCCGAGGGTCGGGTTGCAGTGTGTGAGGGCAGGGTTACTAAAGGTTTACACAGAGGTGTAACAACCAGACACGAGGCTGGGCAGGGCAACCCTCTGCACGCAGGAACAGGTCCAGAAAGCCCTCGGGGAGTGTCAGCACTGCCGAGCTGGCCGGGCAGAGCGGGAGGTGGCACCGGGCTGGGACAGGGCTGGATTTGCACCGGAGCGAGGAGCCAGAGCTTGCAGCAGGCTGGTGGCAGCATGTGCTGTTTCCAGGCTGGATTTGGGCAGGAATGATGTGGAATCCGCAGTTCCTGCAAGGAGCAGGGATGTGCAGGCTGCACGAGCATCCTCGGGGCTCCCTGCATCCGAGGCTCCTGTCCCAGGAGAAGTCTAAAATCCAGCCTGTCTGAACCCAACAAAATCTTTCTCTTCTTTCAAGGGGTTTTCCTCATTTTGCTTGCCCTTCTCCCAGCTTATAACAGCTCTGTGTTTGGACAGTGATTTCCTCCTCCTAAACCGCTGTCTCCCTCCTACCTGGCCCAGCAGCAAAGGAATTCAGGGTGGGATTTGGAGTAGCCCAGGTGAGCTCTGTGAGGATGACACAGGTGACCATTATTTCATGGAAAGGGCCAAAAATAGGGAGACACGGGAGAAACAGGGAGTCCTCATGGCAGAATCCTCTGGTGTAACAACCCGGGGTCCTTTCCAACCCAAACCATCCCACAATTCTGTGAAGAAATTATTTTGTTCAGCAGCTCCCATTGTGCTTCTCCTTTCTGCAGGGGACAGATGCTGTCGGCCCCGTGGGTCAGCTCTGGGCTGTGCTGCTCCATCCTTTGGGGATCATTTCTTCCAAAAGGGGGACCTGGGGCCTCTGTCCTTGTGCTGGGTGCCCCTGCAGGCTCTCACGCTGCCTTTGCTCCCACAGGGCAGCAGCAGGGATGACACGGAGCAGCGCTACTCCTCCCAGTACGAGGAACGCCTGGACCCCTTCTCCTCCTTCAGCAGGAAGGTATGAAAGGCCCCCCAGCACCCTCCCTCTGCATCAGCCCCTCTATCTGCTGTGGGATCATGCCCAGATGAAATCCAGGGACCTCTGATAGAATGAAACGCACTCAAAAGTCCTTTGCTTTCAAAAATAAAAAATAAATAAAAGTCATTGTGCCCAGATGATGGCTGGGGGCAGGGGGCAAAGAGGAGCATCCTGGGGCACACAGCTCCTTCCATGTTCTGCAGACCCCAAATTAGCCCTTTGAGCCTTAAAATCCTGTGTGGTTTCCTTGCAGGAACGCCAGAGGAAGTACCTGAGCCTCAGTCCCTGGGACAAAGCCACACTGAGCATGGTGAGTGGCTGCTCTGCCAGCACTGGTGGCAGCTGAGAGGTTTTTAACCCAGTCCCTGCAAGGGAATGGGGCTCTTGGGCAGTGGGAAGGGCCCATCCCTGCTGCCCCGGGCAGGGGTGCAGACCACACTGGGGCCGTGCTGGGGTTTGGGTTAGGAGCAATCCCTTTCCTCCATTGCTGCCCAGGGCAGTGGGGGAGTCACCATCCCCAGAGGTATTTAACAGACATGGAGATGTGGCACTTGGGGACATGGTTTGGTGGTGGGCTTGGCAGTGCTGGGGGAATGCTTGGACTCAAGGATTTCTGAGGTCTTTTCCAACCTACACAATTCTGATTCTATTCTATGATTCCAAGCACCTCTCCTCTGGTTTGTAACGTGGTGGGGGGCTCAGGGCTGCACCCCCAGCTAGGGGCAAAGCCTCCTGCATAGGAGAACCCCCCAGAGAGCCCCAGCACCCCACACATCTGGGGAGAAGGAGTGTGAGGGGCTGCAGAGGGTCCGACACTCCAGGGAAGATCTCTGCCCCACACAGCACAGCCCCCACAGGCACGCAGTGACTTCTCATTGCATTCTCCATAAAAACCCCTTCCCAAGCCCTGATTCTTCCTGCTCTGGCTCTTTCTTCCAAAAAAAGCATCAGGGAAAATGCTGGGGAAGCTGTGGTGTCTGCAGCAGCTGAGGGTCCTTGCCTGAGCCAGGGAGGGCAGGAGGCGACTGCTGCCACTGCAAGTCTGGGCTGCCATCTCTTAGGGCTAAACTTTCTGAGCTAAAAACATGGTTATTGAGGAAATCTGACTTATACTGGCATTTGTGGCATTAGTAGCAGGCTCAGGATGGGGTTTTGGCTGAGTTAACCCCTGGCTCTCCAGCACAAGGGAGGTGAATGTGGGGCTGTGGGGCTGCAGCAGCCCCAGAACACAGAGATATCCTGCAATAAAGGCAGAATTGTCATTTGCATAAAAACCAAGCAAATGCCAACATGAATATGGATTGTGTGGTGTGCCAGCACCACGGAGAATTAATGAAAGGCATTCACAAAAAAAAACTGACTTAGGGGAGTTATTCCTTGGGAATATTTAAGAACATAATCTTGTTTGTTACAGCAGCCTCCGCCGTGGCCGTGAATAGCAAAGACGATTTCAGCCCGGAATGGGTTTGGTGGGAGATCTGTGGGTTTTAATGCCAGCTTTGGAAAGCCTGCGTGGTGTTTGGGGAATGTGCTTATGTCCATAATGAGTCCCTGGGTTCCAGCAGGAATAAAGAGTGGCTATGAAGGAAGGCAGGACTCGTACTTTGCAAGCCACTCCTCTGCTGCTCCTGATTTTCATGCTTTTGAAGGGATGGACACGAAGGTTTTCCCACTGGGATCTTGGTGTGGTGTGCCAGAAGGGCTCCGGCATCACCGGGGCCTGGCTGTGGTTCAGTGGCCTCTCCAAAATGTGGGGTGGAGGGCGATTCCTCCTGACCCCACAGGTTTCCAGGCCTCAGTGAGCTTGGACAGCCCTGTGGGGTGGCACAGGACTGGCAAGGGTGGGGAGCAAACCTTTCGGGACAGACCTTGCAGAGCCAGAGGACACCAGGGCCTGGCTCTGGGACCACCAGGAGCAGCTTCTGGGAACACCAGCACAGCCTTGGCTCCAGTGCCCTGCCCAGGAGGCGACGAGGGGACGCTGCAAATCACAAGTTGTTCGAGCTCATGAATTAAAAATGTGCAAGACTTAATTACTGCCGGGGTTTCTCTGCGGAGCAGGCACTGAGGCAGGGCTGGCACAGCAGGAGCAGAGAGAGCCGCTGGAGAGAGCTGGGCTGAAGCAACTCAGATAAACCCCCAGAAGAGTTTTCAGTGGGGGCAAGCCCACAGCTGGCAGCCCTGAATCCACCTCAGTTTGGGCAAATTTGGGCTGAGAGCATAGGCACTTGCGCAGCCGCTTTGAAGGAGCGTCACTGCTCAGAGGTGGGCGCAGGTGGGTGGCAAACACCACCTCACTGCATGTTTGTGTAGGGTCTGGCAGGAACAGGCTCCCAGTCCTGGCCAGGCTCTCTCCAAGGCTGTTTGAGGAGAGCTGGTTTCCACTGACCCACACTGAAGTGGGATTTTCCATTCTGCTCTTCCGCAGGGGCGGCTCATCCTGTCCAACAAGACCGCTCGGACTGTGGCCTTCTTCTACACCCTGTTCCTGCACTGCCTCGTCTTCCTGGTGAGTGTGTGGGCCACGAGGGGTGGGCACTGAGATAAAACATCCGCTATCATCCCTTCCAGGGGGAATCTGGGCTGCTTTAAGATGTTGTGCCAAGTGAGAGCGTTGCAGCTGCTCTGTCAGTGGGTCCGGAGGCACGGACATGCCAAGGAATATCC
The DNA here is from genome assembly GCA_013397775.1 of Eulacestoma nigropectus. NCBI lineage: Eukaryota > Metazoa > Chordata > Aves > Passeriformes > Eulacestoma > Eulacestoma nigropectus. The sequence continues at coordinate 374,927 of VZTE01002230.1, forward strand.
CCCTCAGCTCCATGGGGTGGAAATCCCACCCTGGGTGGGCACAGGCTCGCCCAAGGGCAGGAGCTGGAAGCTGTCTGTGTGTTCATGTTGCTCCTGGGAGCAGCCATGGGACCGTGGTGCCGCCGTGCCAGGAGCTCACACAGAGTTTGTGTATTCCCAAGCCCTCTGCTTGGTGGGGAGCAAAATTCTGGTTAATTATTGTGAATCCAATACCATAAGTGATTTTAAGAATAAAATACATCCCCCTGAGCCCACACTGCCTGGTTCTAGACCGTGTGCAATTCCACTTTCCTATTCCTGGGTGCATCCTTAATCTCCTGCTCAGTGGAACTCATTTGCTGCCTCTCCAGGGATGAGCTCTGGCTCTCCCCATGCTCCTTACCTGCCCTGTGGCTGTTTTTCTCCAGTTTTCAAGTTTCCCCAACTCTGCATTAGAGTTGAAAGTAGAAAAGCAAAGATTTGGTAGGAATGGAGGCTTGAGCCAGCCCGAATCTCCTGGGAGTTTGTCATGGTGCAAACTCCTCCTATATCCGTGCACAGTTTCTGGGAGTTTATTTGTCATTTCAGGGAGAAAAAAAAGCCAAACAAATCATCAATAATTAAACAAGGAAACGAGATGAAAGCCAAATCAGAACAATATTTCTGTCCTGCTCTCAAAGTTATTTTGGTGAGGAAAGGAGCAAAGGAAATAAAAAGTTAAACATCATTAAACTTTAAAGCTCTAACCTAAAAAAAAAAAAGAAAAAAAAAAAAGAAAAGGACAATTCATAAATATTACATAGATCTCACATCATCTAGACACAAAAGGGCCTGAAATCCAGCACCCAGCACTGCCTGGGCTGGGCACAAACTCTGTGTGCCACAGTGGACTGGAGGGAGCCCCTGCTCCTCCATGCCCACAGTGGGAGTGACATCTCTGCCACTGATCCTGGGAGACTTTAATTAGCCCTCATTTGGAGGCCTGCTGGTGGGTGTTTGTGTGGTTAGGGTGATTCCCTGGTGATAACAGCTTACAAGTCCTCAAGGCTTGAACGAATCAGTCAGGGATAGGAGGGTTTCTCCCTCTTCCCAAACCCCAGCACTGCCTCCTGCCTCCTCAGAGCTTGGCTCTGGAATGAAAACACGGAGCCATGAAGGTAAAAAGGAGTCGAGCCAAGCAGTGACCTTCCTTAAGCCTGTTCCAAAAATACATCTCTGTCCATCTGCAGCCCTGAGCCTTGCCCCGAACCACCACAGCCACAGCAGAGCTGTCCCAGTAAAAATAACCCACTGGGAAAGGTCATCCTGACCATCCTGAGGGCAACCCCTGCAACACACTGGGGTTCCCCATACTGGTGATCAGAGAATTATAGTGTGGGTGGGAAGGGACCTTAAAGATCTTCCAGTGCCACCCCTGCCATGGGCAGGGACACCTCCCACTATCCCAGATTGCTCCAAGCTCTGTCCAACCTGGCCTTGGACACTTCCAGGGATGGGGCAGCCCCAGCTTCTCTGGGCACCCTGTGCCAGGGCCTCCCCACCCTCACAGGGAAGAATTTCTCCCTGATACCAAATCTAAACCTACTTTCTGTCAGTGTGAAGCCATTTCCCTTTGTCCAGTCCCTCCATGCCCTTGTCCCAAGTCCCTCCAGGATGGGATGGCAGGGCCAGGCTGGCACAGCAGTGGCACAGACTGCAGTGAGGAGGGGCTGGGATGGAGGTGGAAGCAGAGCTGATCCCATTCCTTCCTTCCTCTGCAGGTGCTCTACAAAACCGCCTGGAGCGAGAGCGTGGGACGGGACTGCGCCGCCTTCTGTGCTAAGAAGTGAGTGAGGACAGGCTGGGCCAGCCCGGCCCGGGGCTTGTTTGGTGGGCAGGGCTTGGTGGTCTGCAGCAGACTTTTTGGGCACCTCAGTGCTGGAAACAAGGCCAGTTAATGGGGCTCTAAACCCAGTGAGGGTGGGGGGAGAAAAAGTTCACGGAACGGGGCAACCGCTTGTGTTCGGTTGGGCGTTTTCCAAACCCTTTCCTGCGGGCAGTCCTTGCCCAGGAGGAATCCTGACAAAGGCAGATGTGATCCTGGAGACCTGGGTCAGACCCATGCCATGACTCCGGTTCCCTGCTGCCCCGCGGCTGGAGCAGAACACGGTGCTTATCCTCCTGGAATGACCCCTTGGAATCGGAGCGGCTCCTGCTCGGCTGCCAGAGCCCCTCGGAGCTTGCTGCAGGCTAACGTGGCTCTGCCCTCTCCCCAGGTACGCCGACCACCTGCACGAGTTCCACAAGAACGGGGACGCGGGTGACATGTGGCAGTGACAGCTGGACACGGCCCCGCCGGCGCCGGCTCCCTCCCACCCCGCAGCAGGAGCTGCCCCTCCGCTCCTGCCAGCTGCTTTACTGTAGCTTTGCTTTCTGCTTTGTAGGATGAAGGCAATGATTCC
>VZTE01002230.1:377451-389531 GCA_013397775.1 Eulacestoma nigropectus
CCCCCACTCCCACCCTTGAAATTAAAAGCCTCAGCTAAGGGAGAATCATTTTCCAGCCCTGGAAGGCCTGCAGCAGTTCCTGTGCTCTCCTGATGTCCCAGAGAGCTCAGTCTTTACCAAAGCACGTGGAAAATGCAGGATCAGAGGTAATCCTCCTCCCAGGTCCACATCTCTGTCTCCCACCCTGTTTGAAGTCCAGCGCAACACTGGGTGGGCTAAATCTAGCCAGAAGTGGGGAGGAAAAGCAACCTCCTGAAATCGCATTTTCAGATGTTGTGCTATTTGAGAATTCCTGTTTTGCTCCAGCTCTGGGGATCTCCTGCCTGTGCTGCTGGGCACTGGCAGATGCCCTTCTTGAACTGGAGCCCTTGGTTTGGGCATAGTTAGGGATAGTTAGGACTTAAAGGGCATGAAGGGAGGTGCTGCTGGTCAGGCCTGACCTCACAGGGATGCTCCAGACTCTCCTTGCTGAGAGGTTTCTGACTCTTAGGAAACCACAAGTCAAATCAAGCAATTGCTGGTGATTGGGTTTGCTGGGTGATGAACTCTGGGCTGCTAATTCAGTTTGATTTGGGGAGACAGAGGCAATAGGAGATGCTCCAGTTAAAAAGAGCAGGTCCCAGCAACACCCCCTTCCTGCTGTGACCACATGGTGAGGGAAAGTATTAGCTTGTTAACGTGGTCCTCAATTAAAATTCCCCTCTGTAGACAGGAGAATAGCATTGCTCCCAATTAATATTTCATTGCAGACTCACATCTATTCCCATTCCTGTTGCTGGGAAGCCGGGGCCTCTAACAGAGCGTGCAGGCAGGGAAAGGCCTCACATCTGCCATGGGCAGCCAGGGTTTATTTATAGGAGCTGTGGCCAGCGGCAAAATGTAAAATACTCATAAATTGAAGGGAGGGATAAATCCCGAGGGACCAACCCGCACCTGTCCCCTCGGCACAGGGAGAACCGAGCCCAAACGGAAAGGAAGCACCCCAGGATGCAGCGAGGGGGTGATGCTGCCGTGGCTGGGGCCCTCTTCATAAAATAATCAACTTCAGGTCTGGGGGAGATGAGCTTTGGCTGCCTGAAATCAGTAGCTGGGAAACACAATCCGGGGAAGGGTGGGCTGCTTGTTGAGGCTTTGTTGGGAAGGTTAAATTTGCTTTTTTTAGCAGCTGTATGTGGTGTCTTGGAATTGCAAAACTTCTGCAGCTATTCACACTTGTACTCCTCATAAATTACTTAAAATAGATGTCGAGTTCTGTTGGACAAGTGATAAAATAAACTTAGCCATGCATTGACTGGGTGGCTTTTGTGCTCTGCTTCCTTTTTTATTTTTTTGGACTTTTGATATTAAACAACTGAGAAACGTCCTGCTCGAGTCCAAGGGCAGAGTGTGCAGCTAATTTTAGAAACCCATTACAGCAGCTAAAGGCAGTGATGTCTCGCAGCGCCGGGGAGGGCAGGACCTCTGTCCCCATGTGCTGCAGCCAGCGTCCCAGCTGCCATCAACACCAGCATCCCACGGGCCTGAGAAAGGCTCTGGGGACGGAGGGACCATGGGAATTGAGCCCGGGCAGCTCCAAATCCTGAGATATTCTGGATATCCCCACGTGTCTGTTGGCAAAGGTGCTCCAGCTGAACGGTGTAAATTTGCCTGACTAATTTTGGTGAGCTGTTCATGATCCCCCTCTTCCTCAACCTCCTTTTTCCTTGCTTTTCCAGCCCTTGGGGATGCCAGCAGCCCCAGCCTGGCAGAGCCGGGCTGCTTTGGGTTTTAGGCACAGCTTCCTTTGGCCAAGCCCAGCAGTGCAAGGGGGTCTGGGAAGGGCCAGGAGCTGTTCCCCCCCACCACAAGGAGCCTCTGTGCCAGAGGTTTTCCAGCCCCCCGGGATACCTGCATCTTGCCAGTCCCCTGGAGCTGCTGAATTTTGTCCCTCAGGCAGAGCTGTCACCTCTCCCATCCAAAATAGAAATGACAAGCTCACTGATTTGTCCTGAAATCCCTCCCGGGGAGGGCAGGCATTAGATGTGGGCTGTTGTTTTTCTTCAGATCTCACAGTTCTGCAGCTTCCAGCAGCTCCCACTGCCATGGCGTGGCCCTGCCTGTCCAGCTCACCTTGGCTGCCTCATCCCAGCCCTGGTGACCTTGCAGCAGCCCAGGGATGTCCGGGTGTCCCGGGCAGCCACTCCCAAGAGTCCGGCTTTGGCTGCCAAACCCTGTGTCCGGAGGCAGGGAAAGCCTGAGCTGGGGAGGGCTCTCGGGTCACTGCCCGGAGCCTCAGCCAAGTTTTCAGAGCTGCTTTCGCAGAGTTGTGCTGGAGGTGCTGGGCTCCAGGGGATCCCGGTGATTCCGGGCAGAGCGGAGTGAGCCGGCTCAGTGAGATGCTCCTGCGTAGCACGAAACAAAATCCTGCAGTTTTGGTGCCTGGGGAGATGCCCTGCATGTGAGAGGTGTCCTGGAGTAGCCAGGCACAGGGAGATGGCTCCTCCAGCCCCCAACACCTCCCGGCACCCCCAGCCAGGCTTGGAAGTGCTGGCAATGCTGTGTCCAAACCCCTTTCCTCCAGAAAAATGAAGCCATGGGTCAATTAAAGCAAGCAGGAACCCCAGCTTTGGGCAAGAGCTCCAAACCAGCTCACCCTGTGCAGGGTTTGCCTGGAGGGGAGCGGGAGCAGCACTGTCCTTGTTGTCCTGGCACGTGTGGGATTCAGGGCACAGCCAATTCCTCATTCCCTGCCTGATCCAGCACTGGGGTGTCACTGGCTGTGCTGGGGTTTGGGGACACACTGAATTCTCCTTCCAGCCGCCTACAGAACCACAGCCCTGAGCCCCAGCACCCCCTAAACCCCATTTTCAGCCAGGCTCAGAGGGCAGCCCCAAAGCACCCCATAGTCTGTCCCTATCTTGGAGGCAGGGGGAGAAAATGGGAATGGATTTTTTTACTAATTTGATTTGAAAACCCCTTTTATCCCTGAGTGATTCAAAAGAAAAGGATTTCAGCGACCCCTTGCTCTCCCTTGCTGTTTTAAATTTAATTATGGGAAACAATTTTAATTAGTATCGATATATTCAGGAAAATAATTATGGGCAAACCTGTGCTTCTTATATCTGTTTAACCTGCAAATCTTCCTGCCCATCTCAGAGACCCAGGCTGAATTTCGGGGGTTTATCTGCTAATAAAAGGCTCCTGGGGAAGCTGGGCTGGCTAACGAGATAACAGGCTGCTCACATCTGGGTCACAAGTTCAGTTTTTGCCGTGGGCAAAGGAGACGAGAGAAATCACTGCCAGGATGCGGCCAATCTGTTGTGATCTGGGGCTGCAGCCCATCGGGCAGGGGTGAGGGGGCTGATCCCACCCCAGCCCCGTGGATCCAGGATGCCGAACGCCCTGGCAGCTCCGGGAGGAGCACTGAGCGCAGGGCGAGCTGCAGCAGCAATTACGGCAGTGCCATAGAAAACCAATAATACGATTTCCTAAAGGTTTCCGTCCGGGCGCCTCTTCCCTGCGCTCGGTCCCTGCTGGCAGCGGGGCTCCGGAGCCGCTGTCACACAGGCGGGCACCGCGTTTGCAGATGGAAAAGGGAGATCGATGGCTCCGAGCGCGGCCGGAGGCGGCGGAGCCAGAGCCCGGCGCGCAGGATGCCAGGGAGACTCCGGCCGGCAGGAAAGGAGCTGCCGAGCACGAACACGGGCAGAGCCAGCGCCGGCAGGAACGCGCAGCTTGGCTCAAGCTCAGGGTGTACCCAGAGAATGCGGTGGATAAACAGAGCGTGGGGCAGGGTCAGCACATGGGCATGGCCCACGCGGGAAAAAGGGGGTGAGGTATAAGCGGTTTGGGTATCTCCATAAGCGCATGGACACAGCCCCTATGGGGAAAAAAGAGGTAAAACACAAGGGATTTGGGTATCTGGGGGCAGGAGCCTGGCCAGGCCAGCCATAGGTACTTGTTTTTGGAATGTGGCTCTAACTATCCACTATAAGCAGGCAGGGCAATGGGAGTGCTGCATCCCCACTGCTGGATGCCTTTAAATCACAGCTGAACATCTGTCTTGAAGACATGCTCCAGTTCAGGCAGGAATTACCATCCAAGAGTGAACACCACTGCAATCCATGATGAGCCACCGTCCTTCTCATTTCTTCCCTAACACATGGAGCAGACAGAACTGCTGGGTTTGGATGGACTGTGTTAAAAAGGACAGCAGGGTTTGGATGCTGGGAAGTCCCTTGGCCGGGCTGCTTTCCCGTGGGAGAGGGGATAGCAGCCAGCAGAGGGATGAGGAACATGTGGGAATCACAGCGGGGTTATCCCAGTGATGGGTTGGCACCATCCCCTGCTGCAGCAGAGCTGGGCACCTCTGCCACGAGCTCTGATAACATGGCAGCCCCCTAACCCTGTTAATAGGGACCCCTAAGTGGGATTCCGGGCAAAATCCCACTCTCCAGCAGGCGAAGGAGGCTCCTCCGTGCTGGAAGGTGCCGGCTGGCAATAAGAGTTTTATTGCTTCCTGTTGTGTGAGACATCTGACGGCAGGCCGGGGGCCGAAAGCTGGTGCGGCATATGGAGTGCCCCCCTCGCTCCCTCCCTCCGCTCCTTATTTACAGAGTCTCCCTGGGGATGGGCCGCGCAGGCTTTTCCAGCTCCGAGGGGAAGGGAAGGATATTCACCTCGCCCCCCTCCCGCCCCAAAAGCCTGTTCCCATTAGGGCAGGGAAACCCAAATGAGGCGCACGAGGTGGAAATGCCGTGCTGGCACTGGGAATGCTGAAGGGACCCTCTCCAGGGCATCCCTGTGGGGACAGCAGCCAATGGCAGGGGGGTCACCCCAACCCCAGCCCTTCATTTCCCCACGGGGAGACGCTGGGGGCAGCGGGAGGGTGTTTCGGCACCCCACTGCCCCCCAGGCAGCACCGCAGCCCTGGAACACCCTCCTGTGACGGCTCTCCTTGCCCAGAATAACCATCCCCACCGGCAGCGGGGGCGGCCGGCACGGGGCAGCCAAAAAAAAGCCGTGGAGGGAGCGGGGGCGGAGGGGAACCCGCGGGGGTTTGGCCACAATCCCCGGCTCCCCGGGGCGGGCAGGGCCAGGCTGGCAGCACCGGGGCTTCTACAGGAGCTGCGCATCCTGCTGGCACCCCCCGGGAGGACGAGGAAGGCGACGCCAGGCGGGATTTATGAGGTGTGGAGCTGTCCCGGGGTCGTGCTGCCCTCCAGCAGCAATCCAGCTTTGGGATACACCCTCAGCACACCCCGCCCCGAATCCTTGCCCTGAACATCCAGGAGCTGGGGCCTTTCAGGTGCCTGTCGCTATGGAAACCGCTTCTCACCGCGCTGGTCCAGGCTGAGCCTGCCGGAGCTGTGCCTGCCCGAGGGGGGATGCTCAGGTGAGGCTCGGAAGGTGATTCCTGCAGGTTCCAGCTGCAGCAGGATCAGGGAAGGGCCCCCCGAGAGTCTCTTGGGGAAAGAAAGGGTTCTGTAGGGAATAGTGATTTTTTTTTAATAGCCTGTTGGTGGTTTTAGAGGCTTGGTGAGGACGTTTAGCACAGAGGAGGGCTCTGGGCTGGACCCACATGAATGATCACACTGATGTTCCCTAAAGCCTTCACTTCTGGGGGACAGGGAATCTGCAGTGCAACCCCCTCTCACCCCCCTGCCCAGCCAGGAAACGGCTCCTTGCCTTAAAAATCTGGCTTGTTCTGCAAACACTCCCCTCTGCAGCCTGATCCCATCGAGCATCCCACCAACCTGGGACTGGGTTTGGGATTGGGGTGGGAACAGGCAAGGCATTGCCATTCCCCTGCAGAGAAAAAGCCCCTCAGGGCCCCCACTTTTGGGGGGACTCTAACACCTCCACCACGAGCAGCTGCTGCAGATCCCCAGATGCCTGGGGGTAGGATGGGGCCGGTCCTGTCCCTGCGTGGTGTCCCCCACCTCTGGGGTGACGCAATCTGCCCTCACTGACCACCTTCCAGTGCCTCAGTGCAGAAGTGAGATTTTCCAGGGCTTTTTCCCAGTTCCCCTGCACACACCAGCCCCTGCAGGTTCACAGGGTTATGGAATTTCCCTGGCTGCTGCTTTGGGCCACGTGGCTTCATTTTGGGAACTTCTTCAGGGGCACTTTGCCCACCAGCCCTGCTCCTCACACACACCTTGCCCAGCTCCCCGCAGGCTGCTGAAAAGATGGAAGAAGCTTTCAAAGCCAAGGGGAGGTTGGGATTTTGGAGCTGGTAACATTTTTAAGAGCTGCTCTGAGCCCAGGCAATGATGGTTTTGCCTTTAATATTTAATGTTTTTTTTTTTTTATTGAACACACGTGCAAGGGAGCGTTCAGAGCTGCTGCAGGAGAGCTGGGCACTGCAGGAACACCACGGCCAGCCTGACCCAGCAGCGTGGGGCTGCTTCAAAGCCAAGGTTGCCAGAAGGGCATTTTCCAGCCTGTAGGAAAGGCAAAACCTTGGAAAACTGCAATGAAAGAGCCACTTGGACCAGCACAGCAGGAAATGCTGGGGAGAGGATCCCGCATAGCAAAGATCAGCCCTTTGCCGGCAGGAGCAGCACAGTTCTCCCCAAGGTTTCCAGGTGCAAGGAGATGCTGTTGCTGTTGCTGGAGTGCAAGTGAGAAAGGTGGAAGCCCTTTTTCTGTGTCTGAAATCTCCAGGGGTTTGGGTCTTGCTTGGCTGGAGGCTGCAGAGGAACTTCAAGGATAATGGGATCCTGGAGCAGCAGCATCGAGGGAGCCCACAGCTGTGTGATACCCAGGAAGAGCAAGGGAAAAGGATCTGGCCTGGGACAGACCCAGGGACGTGGTCTTGTGGTCCTCAGCTCCAGCATCCTGGCCGTGGATCAGGATGGGCAAGTGGGAGTCCCAAGCCTGTCCCCAGGCAGAGGCCACCAAATAAATGCAGCTGCAGGAGGTGACTGAAGGGTGATGCTCCTGGAACCCCCCCTGCCCAGGGTCGCACAGCCATGGAGAGGGTGTGGGGAGGTTTTTGAAGCCTTTTCCTCCGTGGTCTCTGCGCAGGCAAAACAAAGCCTCTGACACCATTTCTCAGGCACAGCCCCAGCAGAGCACAAAGAAAAGGGATATTTCAGAGACAACCCACAAGCAGCTGATAACCTCTGACCTCTGCCTGCAGAAACAGGAGGTGGCTTGGAAGAGAAGGTGCAGAAGGTGCCAGGCCCCCTGGGAGAGGCACGGACCTGGTCACTCCAGCAGGGCCAGCACAGCCATAGGGAACAGAGCCCTGGGGTGAGAGGAGGCAGGAGCGAACACACTGTGGTTTGGGGGTTTTTTTGCTAAAGTTTCAGTTCTTCAGCCCCAGTTCACGTTCCCCCAGCACAAGGACTGGTGTCTGAGTGCCCGCCCCGACATGGGGCTCTGCCTCTGCTCACTGCACGCTCGGCGAGCTCCCCACCTGAGCTCTGCCGGCAGGTGCCGAGAGGGGGCTGGAGCACAGGGACAGCATCGCTTTCCATTTGCATCAGCAGGAGGAAGAAGAGCAGCAGCAGCAGCAGCACCAGACTCCGGTAGCTTCCCCCATGGTGGCCCGAGAGAGGGAGGTGTCCACGGAGGTGGTGTTTGGACAATCCTCTCTCAGGTACAGGGGTGGGACTCTTGGGGATGGTTCTGTGCAAGGTCAGGAGTTGGACTCGATGATCCTTGTGGGTCCCTCCCAACTCAGCTTTTTCTGTGATTTTGTAGCAGGAAATAATTAGAACTTAAATAATACAGCATTACAGGACAACATGCGGTCGGTCAAGAAAGTAGGGATGCACCCGCCTCCCTTCAAACATAATCCCAGGAGACATGGAGAGGGCACAAATGGATCCTGCTGGTGCAGGTCCGTGGCATTCCGAGGGGCCCAGCGAGCTCCACCCCAGCAGGATGCAGAGGGAGAGACTTGTCCTTCTTGGAGGCATCGAGATCAGGCAAAACAAACCACTGTAAGATGGGAAATGTTGGATTGTGTCTGCTGATACAGAGCCGAACACCCTCTTTTTGCTCCTAATTCTTCTCCCAGCACCATCAGGGATGCAGAAGGACCAAGCCCTGAACCCTTTTTCCACCTGACAGTGTGATTGCACTCCCTCCCCACTCACCAACCCCAAATATTACTCCATCCCATCTGAGTCAGAGGCCACTGAGCACAACCCTGAACAGATGTTTAAAGCACAGAAGAGCCGTGATGTGGTGAGGGACAGGCTGTGTGTACACAAAAAGGATGTGGGGTGAACTCTTGATGCTGAGAGCTGGCTGACCACTCTCCAGCACGGCTCCTGTGCTCAGCTGGTGCTCTCCATCTCCATCCAAACTCCACTGGTTATCCCACAGAAAGATGAGGATGGGTTTTGGTCCTGTTTTTGCATCCCTTTCTGTTTGTACATCCTCCCCCAGGGAATTTCAGCTGATCTGGCTTTGTTCTGCTCTGTGGTTGAGTTTGTCCATCTCTGAGGTCATCCTGGGAGAGCATCCCTCAACCAGGGCTGCACAGACACTCTGGGGAAAGAAAAAGGTCACAGAGGAAATATTATCTACAGTTTTTGCATTGAAAGGAAAGGGCTTTGCTCCCTGTCTAAGGTAGATCCTGAGTTGCAGGGTGAGGAGGAGAAGAGAATTTGCACATCAAGGTTTTCCCATCAGTGAAGGCTCCTCCAGCCCCGTGGCTGGGCTGTCACCGCCTGTTTGCCTCCTCCAACGCAAAAAAGGACATTTTAAAACAATTTCTCCCGCACAAATAAATACAAACCCAAACTGCTCTTTCTCCCGGTTTCCTCTCTTTTCCCCTTTCATCCCTGTGACATCTTCCTCCAATAAATCCCCCCCTTACATCCCACGAGACCGCTCCTGGACAATTTGCAGCTGTGACAGCCCGGGAGGTGCCTGGGGCCCGTCTGCCTGGCTGACAGCTCACACACGCACCCGGCTTTGCCGTGCCCACGGAACGCGTTCATGGCTGGGCTGCCCCGGCCACAGCGGGCTCCTAACTTCCTTTCCAGGATTTTTCCTGGGATGCTGGACAAACCCCTTTACCTCCCCGCCACCAACACAATCCTCTCTCCCCACCACGGTTTTGTGGCATCGCAAACCCGCAGCACGAGGGTTTTGCAGGAAAATCAGCCACAGCCCCGTGGTCCCCGCTGCCCGGATCACCCCCGCCTGCCCCGGGACGTGGCGAGGGTGGAATTAGAACTCCCCGGCTCTGCCGGGAGGCGGAGGGCGCTGCCGGAGCTGGCACCGCTCAGATGCCGGATGCCTCCGGGCACAGGATTTCAAGGGCACGTCACGCTCCAGCCGGGATGCTGCCAGCAGCCCTCCCCAGCGCTGGCTGAGCCACTCGCTTGACTCCTTCCAGCGATTTTGTTTTGTGGTTGTTTTTTTGTTTTTTTTTTTAAGGCAGCTAATCGCTCCGAGGGAGTCCCGGAGTAATGAGAATTGGCAGCAGCGAGCAGATATTAGGTTTATTCACCACCGGGTTTAAATCATTTAGCATAGCAGAAAGGCCGTGGTTCTACAAGCAACGTGTTCTGCTGTGCTCCTGTCGTGGGTCCTGTTAAGGGGGTTTAGTGGTGAGTGGGAACAGGGGTGTCCATGGGGGCTCTGCTCTGCATTTGTGGGGCTGGCACAGGATGAGCAGAGACAAAAAATGGGGACAAGGATTTGAGCCAAAGCTCATCCCCATCCCCAGGAGCTCCCACCGGCTGCAGACTGGGACTCGTGAAGGCAGCTTGTGGCTTCAGTTTAAAAATAAAGCCTTAAAAAGGCAATTCGGGGAGCTGGCCCGGGGATGCTCTTTGCGCAGCAGAACGCGGTTCCTTGGGGATTGCTGAGAAAAGTCACGGGAGAAGTTAAACTTTCACCCTGGCAATTATTGTAAATCTCTCTGGTCAAGGCCCAGACCTAAAATTAGCCCACGAGCCCTTTTTAGAGGTTGGGATTTTTCACTTGATTTTCCAAGTGACCGACCAGCAGCAGAGCAAACCGTGCCCTTCCACACTCAGAGCCCTGGGGTGATTTTTAATTGCAGCCCCCGTGTTTGATGGAAGCAAGGCCGGGCATTCCAGCCTGGTTTTACACATCCTGAAACAAGCAGCACCCCGTGGAGAGAAGGCAGGAGAGAGCCTGTTATGTACCAAAGCCTTTTCAATCACAAGGCATTTGTCCTGGTTCATGAAAGAAATCCCAGCATCCCAGCCCTTTCCTGGGCTCCTGGTTTTGCTGTTAGTGATGGTTAGTAAATCTAGGAGTTAGTAAAACCTGGGATGCTGGGCTTTCTGCTGCCTGGATGGGAGCAGCCAGATCCTCTGCATGGCCCTTTCTCTTTTAGGATGGTCTGGGTGGTCCCGTGGCACAGGCAGGGCACAGCACCAGTCAGGGCTGCTGGACCCGCTCCATGCAGCTCCCAGCCCTGCTGCCAATCGATAGCGAGTGCAATGAAAACCTTAATGAAATTCCAGCCTGAGAGACTATTGATTGTGTGTTTTCTTTAAAAATGGATATGAATGGGAGAGAGGCTTTTCGGAGGAGAGCAGCGGAAGAGGGGGAGCAGAAACACATTGTCAGCTGCCACGGGAGCTGGGTGAAGGTGGGTAGCCCAGGGTCACCTGCCCTGAGCAGTGGGATCCAGCCTCTCTGTGAGCATCCATTCATCCCCAGAACGTCCCTGGGAAGGGAATCATAGAATCTCAGAAACATTTAATAGTTTGGGTTGGAAGGAGCCTTAAAGCTCATCTCATTCCAACCCCTGCCATGGGCAGGGACACCTTTCGCCAGACCAGGTTGCTCCAAGCCCTGCACAACCTGGCCTTGAAAACATGACCAGCCAGAAGCAGGAGGGAGAGCATCCACCCAAAATCACCAGGAACCCAGCCATGATGGAGAAAATCAAGAGTCCCTGTCCCAGTTGTGCCTCCTTAGCAGTGCTTTTGCAACGTCCACCTTGGCCCATGTTTCATGCTGCTGCCAAAAATACACCAAAAAAAGAGAAATGTTTAGGAAGATGCTGCTTTGGGGGAAGAAAAAGCAAATGGTGCATCACAGTGCGCCAGCCCTACAACAAACCTCCCTCCTTCTCCCCCAAACCAGCCTCTTCCTAAATCTCCCAAGAATACACGCGGCAAGGTAACAGGATGGCGAGGAAGCATAATAAATAAATAATAGTAATAATAATGGCAAAACCCACCCTCCTCTCTACCTCTTACATAACCAGCATTGTCGTAATCCTACAGGTGCTTCACAGAAGTAAAAAGCATTTGTTCCTCATACAAATCCTTTTTTTTTCCCTCCCTTTTTTTTTAATGGTAACTCATCCTTATCTGCCCGTGGACATGCCATGGGGAGGCTGGGGGGGCTGTGCAGGGTCCCAGAGGCAATGTGACCCCCAGCTCCACCCCTTAAACCTCTCTGGGCTTCAGTTCCCCTGTCCTGGGGTTTGGTCCATCCTGACCCCCCCATCCTGGGGTTCAGTCTGTCCTGAATCCCCTGGCAGGGAAAGTGCTCTGAGATGGGCCCCAAATCCATCAGCAGGATGATAAAGGCAGGCATTGGGTCCAGACCCCAAACCTCCCCATGGAGCCACTCCAGTCACACCATCCTGCCTTGTGCCCCCTGGGAATGTGGGTGTGGGGGTATCACTCCCATGCCCTCTCCTGGGCAGTGCAAGGACACATGCTGGGTGGTAGATGGGGTGAGGAAAGGTTGCAGCCCCTCTTCAGAGCACAGGGTGCCCTGCCAGGATTTGTGGATCTTGAGGATCTTGCGAGCCTGAAGACTTGGCACCTTGAAAATTTAGGGTGCTGCCCAAGGATTCGCAGTGCCCCCGGGGGGGGTCGGGGAGCCCGTGCGAGGATTTAGGGCTCTTCCTGAGGATTTGGGGAGCCATACGAGGATCTGGGGTGCCCGCTGTTATTTGGGGAGCCCTCGCAGACACGCCCCGCCATGCGCACCCGTGGTCGCCGGTGACGCCTCGCTGTCCCTGGGGGTCCCCACCCCGGAGCGGCGGGGCCGGGCGGGGCCCTTTAAGGCGGCGGGGCCGGGGTGGGCGGTGCGGGGGGCGGCGCTGCCGGCGGGGCGGGGGGCGGCCGGGCCGGGCA
>VZTE01002230.1:397742-449376 GCA_013397775.1 Eulacestoma nigropectus
GTTTTTGTTGGGCTGGGGGGTTTCTGCCGGTTTGGGGGGGGGGGGGTTTGAGAGCCACTTCCTGGGATGGAGGTGCTCCCAGAGAACTTATCTCCATAGGGATGTGCTGGGGATATGGCAACCGGCTCCTGGCCACAGCTGCTGCTCTGAATCACAGCCTTCAGGGCTGGATCCTGCCTGGGGTCTGGTGACTGACGTGGTTGGGGTCTGGAGGATAAGGAGCAGGTTATCCCAGTCCCCAGTGCCCGCCCCGATCCCGTGGCTTGTGCCGTTCGTCTGAGCAGTAATTAATTACTGGCCGTGTAAGCTGCCGGCGGGATCTGCCGTGTGATTTATTAGCAGGAGTAATCCCTCACCAGCAAAAGAGCTGCTCTGTGAATGGAGAGCAGCAAAATCCAGGGAAAGAGCTGCTCTGTGAATGAGGAACAGCAAAACCCAGGGGAAGTGTCCTGCCCTTCCAGAACTGGATCCCACAGGCACAATCCCTGCCTGGAGCAGGGCAGCCACAGGCACCCTTGGGCTCTGTGTTTGAGCCAGCTGAGGTGGATTTGCCAAACTGCTGCCCTTGGAGTGGGGGAAGGAGGGGTGTCTGGACACAGGGACTGTGTGTTTGGGGTCATGGACTCAGCAGTGCCCCAGCCAAGGCTCTCCAGTACCAGCAGGCCATGAGCAGTTTTGGCACTGGGAGGGGATTTTTGAGGTGCAGTCACTGCTGGGGTCTCCCAGGGGAGGCTGTTCACGCTGCCCAGAACCAGGCAGAGATTTGGGAAGTGCAGCATGAGCACCAAGCTGGACTGTACATGTGCCCTGCCAGTCCCCCAGCCACTGGGAGAAGGACCAGTGTGGAGGTTGGGCAAAGTGGTGCTTCTCCCAAGGGCTCACAGCTCTGGTCTGCAGCTCCCATCAGCTTCTGGTGTGCTCCTGGATCTGGCTTCTGTTCCTTTTCCCCCTGTACCCCACCTCCTTCCTGGCCTCTGCTGAGGACCCGTCCTGGGTTATCTGTTAGCTGATGCTCAGCGAGGAGGGTGAAATCCCAAAGTTGGTGTGGCAAAGGATCAGGGCAGAAATAGGGAATGGAGAACGAGAAGGACCAGCTGCTGGGTGCAGAGGGGAGGGTGCTGCCCTGGGTGGGCACTGCCAGGACTCCCAGTGTCCCCTCCCCCTGTGGAGAGCTGTGCCATGCCCAGGCAGACACGCAGCGAGAGGAATCCTGCAGGCAAATCCCCCCGGGCTCCTCCGCTCGGGGACTCCTTAGTGGTTTCATGAGGAATCAATAATGCTTTTGCATGGTCATAATCGTAAAATAAGTACAATTTATGGCTGCTGTCGAGGCCAAGATTGTTTCCTAGAGGATGAGGTGGAGAGAGAGCAACACACAGACACTTTCCCACAGCATTTTCCTTTGCACTGGAACTGCAGATCAGCTCTGGCATCACGGCAAGGGGAGACCCCCCTTTTGGGGGTCAGGGTGTGTTGTCCGTGTCCATGTCCCATTTGGGGGTGCAGGGTGAATTGTCCATGTCCCAGTTTTGGGGGTCAGGGTGTGTTGTCCATGTCCCATTTGGGGATGCAGGGTAGATTGTCCATGTCCCAGTTTTGGGGGTCAGGGTGTGTTGTCCTTGTCCGTGTCCATGCCCCCATTTGGGGGGACAGGGTGGGTTGTCCATGTCCATGCCCCCATTTGGGGGGACAGGGTGGGTTGTCCATGTCCATCCCACACTCAGGCCGTGTCCTGGTCCCTCAGCCCGCCGGCAGGTGGAATGGGGCAGCCATGAACGGCGATGCCCTGTGCCAGGAGCCCTCCTCCCCGCTCCCCGACTGGAGGGAGTTCTGCAAGCTGCACGCCCAGGCAGCCGCCGTGGACTTCGCCCAGAAGTTCTGCCAGTTCCTGAAGGAGAACCCCCACTACGACACCCCCGGGGCAGAGACCTCCTTCTCCCACCATTTCACGGCCAACTTCCTGGACATCTTCAGCCTGGAGGTCAGCCGGGTGTTCGTGTCTGACTCGCCCACCAAGTACAACATCGTGCCCTTCGTGGGGCTGCAGAACTGCCACGTCCCCTACGGGCGGGAGGTCACCCCGAGGAAGGAGGAGACGTCCACGGAGTCCCTGGACAGCATGGACGCCCCGCTGGGCGCCAGCCGGTACCTGACCCCAGCCCAGCAGGTGCAGGCTCGCAAGGTCTCCTCCTACGGCCAGTCCCGCAGCTCGGAGGACGTCTCCATCCACGCTGCTGCCAAGCCCAAGTTCAAGAAAGGCTTCTCCCTGAGGAACATGAGCCTGTGCGTGGTGGATGGAATGAAGGAGATGTGGCACCGCAAATCCTCTCCGGAGCCGGGCGCCGAGGCTGCTCCGGGCGGCCGCAGAGCCGAGAGGGAGCCGTGGCCGGCCGGGGGCAAGGAGCCTGGGGACCCTCGGGAGAAATGGACCCACAAGCTGCGCCTGTCCAAGGTGCCCTCGTCCAAGGTGGAGCTGGTGGACATCCAGAGGGAGGGGACGCTGCGCTACATGGTGGCCGATGACACGAACTGTGTGGGGAGCTCGCAGTGGCAGAAGTGCCGCCTCCTGCTCCGGAAAGCGGTGAAGGTGGAAGGGGAGAGGTTCCTCCTGGAGTTTTATGTCCCTCCAAAGGTAAGTCCTGGCTTTTGTCCACCGTTGTTTTTATGAGAAATTCAGGCAGCAGCTGGGTTTTGCTTGGGGCTTTTTTTGTTTCCTCTGCTGAGCTGGGATGAAATCCAGCTTTGGTCCAGAGGGAGATCTGGTGCTGTGTGGCTGAGGTGCGAATGGATGGGAAAATGTGCTTGAAACCCATCCAACCTGCAGGCCAAAATGAACCTTGCACTGTTGGTGTTGGTCTGTGCTTCTCACCTTTTGAGAAAATACAAAACATGAGCTTAAACTTCTCCAGCCCAGGGAACAGGGCCTGACTGGAAGGAAACAATCCATGTCCATGGTGCCCACAAGGCAGCCTATGAGAGAGCAGGAGAAGGACATTTTACAAGGGCACGGAGTGACAGGACAGGGGGGAAAGAGAGTAGGGATAGGTGGGACACTGGGAAGAAATTATTCCCTGTGAGGGTGGGGAGGCCCTGGCACAGGGTGCCCAGAGAAGCTGGGGCTGCCCCATGCCTGGAAGTGTCCAAGGCCAGGTTGGACAGGGCTTGGAGCAACCTGGGATAGTGGAAGGTGTCCCTGCCCATGGCAGGGGGTGGAACAGGACTCCTTCCAACCCCACCCATACCGTGATTCTATGGATGGAGGATCTGATGGAGCCTGGCGTGTCAGCTGCACCAAAGAGAAAATAAACTTGGGTTAAAATGGAACAACTGCTGCTCTTAAAACATTTAGGAGAGAGCTCGTAGAGGGGTTCCTTTTTTAGTGTATCTTGATTTGCCTCTAAAAATGAATTGTGAAATTATTTTATGGCAACTTTTATGAACATTGTCTGCTCTTCTGTTATAATCACACCCCACTTTGGTTTACAGCTTTCTTCTCTCATCCCATCTTGCTTTCCATCTGGCAAATGTAAAAGTGGCACCAGTCTGGCACAGCTGGAAGAAAACTGCTTTTTGCTTCAGCAGCCCGCAGCTTTGTTTTTGCATAGACCCTACAAAAACTATGGCCATATCTTTAAATCTTTAAAGGGAAGAACCCTCCTGGTGAGGAGGGGGTTGGAATGAGATGATCTTTAAGGTCCCTTCCAACCCAAACCATTCTGTGATTCTAAGACCCTTCTCTGGCTCAGGGGTGAATTATCACCTTGTTTCCTTTCCTTTCGAAGCAGCTGCCGCTTCCTTTCTGACCTTCTCCTGTGCAAACACCAAGATGGAAAAATTCCCCAGAGATGGGCAGAGCCTTGCACGGCTGAGACGTGTCTGGAGGCAGCACTGGGGCTCCGGGGCTGGCAGAAACGAAACATCCTGCAAGGGAAAAAGCAGTTTCTGTTCTGTCTTGGATTTATTTATTTTTATTTCCCAATAAAAATGGGAACTGAGCCCATTATTGGTGACTTGCAGCCTGGAGCTCCTTGCTGGCCTCATCCCACCCACTGCGCCCAAGGCACCAGGCACAGGTTTTGGTGACTAAATCTCATCTCTGCTTCCTGCAGCTGCAATGCTCCAAATCCCAAAGCCCTGGAGGGGACCAGCCCTGGAGAGCAGCTCCACGAGCTCCTTTGTGGGGATTTGTTATAATTAAAACAAATATCTGGGGAATTTGTTGCTCAGCAAACACTTGGAGTGGGAGGCACCGGGTCTTGCCTCCCCACCGAGGCTCCGGCGGGTGCCAGGGGCCCTGGGGGAAATTCATTTTTCTTTATTTTAATGTAATTAAAATTCCCTGCATGGCTGAGGCTGCTGCGTCGTGGCTGCTCGGTTGAAATGCTGCTCCTGTGCTGGAGAAACGGGGCTGCTTTCCGCATGGGAAGCATCCCTCATCAGACAGCACAGCTCTCTCCATCGGGAGAGGGCTGGAAATGGAGAGAAATTAAGTGGTGTTGGCAGAGCTGGCACATCAGCCTGCGCTGGAGCAAGGAGGGTGGTTTGGCAGTTAAAAGCACCTCCCTGTCTTCCACTGGGCCTCCTCTTGGTTTAATTCACAGAGCTCAGAGTTATCAGGCACGGGAGGGAAATCAATGCTGTTTATTCCCCCCCCGTAATAACCACACAGGCTGAGCTGATCTTGCCTCTGAGAGCCCTGCTGCATTGTCCCCAGGGACAGTTTGATTCAATTGAGTGACTTTTTTTTTTTTAATTCATTGATTTCTTTTCACTTATTTTCTTTGGTATTTTTTTTTTTTAATTTTCTTTTCCCAGGCTTCCAAACCCAAGGTGAGCATCCCGCTGTCGGCCATCATCGAGGTGCGCACCACCATGCCCCTGGAGATGCCTGACAAAGACAACACCTTCGTCCTAAAGGTGAGAGGAGGGTGTGTGTCCCCACAGGAACCCCCTCTGCACCTGCACCCTGCAGTGCAGGAGGCTCAGTCCCCAAAGGGATCGTTGCCTTGGCTTTCAGAGCTGAGATGCCAACAGCACTCATGCTCCCTGCAGGATCCTTGCCTCCTGCAGCTGACAGCAGGGTGTTTTGGGATCAAGCTGTTTGGCTTTCACTGTGGGGTTTGGCTTCTCTGTGTCACCAGGAGATGGGTTAAATCAGTGGCCAGAGAGAACCTGCAAGGGAAAATGCTCCTTGGTGCAGCTGCTTCTGGTTTTGTGGCTGCTGCTGTCCCGGATCAGTGATGTGTGGTGGCTGCTTCATTGGCACACTGTGATGGCCCTTAGTGCTGTGGTCTGGTTGACAAGGTGACATCTGGTCAAAGCTTGGACTTGATCTTGGAGGTCTTTTCCAGCCTTAGAGATTCTATGGGAGCAGCTCTGTGGGGCCAATGAGACCCTGGGGATCAACCACACATGAGTCTGGGGGCATGAGCAGAGAGTGAAAGTCTCTCTCTTCAGAATTTTCCCTATCATGCAATTAATCAGCTCAATGCTGCCTTCTGCTCTGCTGGAAGACAACAGCCTGTCATGGCAGATCAGGGCTGAATTTTGCAGGGTCCTGGACACCAGGATGGTGATGGACCATTGGATTCTGAGCATTTCTGTGTTCTGCCTCTGCTAAACAAACACCCCTCTCCCTGATGCTTCTCCCCAAGAGTGTGTGGCAAAGCAGAGCAGAGAGGCCTGGCCTCCCGGCTGAATGAACCTGCTTGAGAGCTTAGAAAACTATGAAAGGAAAAGAGGGGTAAAATTTAGCCTGGCTTTGTGAAAGCCTCCAAGCCTGGTAGCCTGCCTGGCCCCAGCACACATTCCCATGGGAAATGGCCTTCCGTCAAATCCAGCTCCTTGTCAAGGTCACACACCTTCTCCAGGCACCCTCCCTTCCCCAAGGCCTTCTTGCTCTTCAGCCTCAGCAGTGGTCAGTGTCCACCATGGGCACGGAGGCTCATTCAGCTGTTGTCTTCCGTGCCTCGAAGGCCAACCTCAAGTGTCTGCTGCTCTCCAGACTGACCAGCCCAAGGTCCCCCTTGCTTTCCTTGCACGCTCTGGAGAGAGAATGCCCCGAAGTAAACATGGGGCCGTGGCCCAGAGCGGATGGGAAGGATTGCTTCTCCTTTCTTCTTCCTCTTTGTCCAGCCCAAGCTGATGCAGTTGCTTTCCTCACACCCTGACAATGATGATGTTGGCTCACATGCAGCCTGTGGGCTGGTGGAACTCCGGGATGATTTTTGCAGAACTGCTCCCAAGTCATAGTTCCCCAGCCTGCACACCCACCGTGATCGCCGTGAGCCCAGAGCTCGCCCTGTCCTTGAGCTGGAGGCTGGTTTCAGCTTTTTCTTCCACTTCAGCTTTGACAAGTTCATTTGAATTCTTGCCTGGTCCTCCAACACACTTGCAGTGTGGTGTCTTCCCTGAATTGATCAGGCAGCCTCGCATTCTTTTGTCCTCATTACTGAGGAGCACGTGCAGAGAGCCTTTGATGGGAAGGAGCTGCTGAGCACATCCCTCAGCTTTGACCACTGGCCATTGATCTCTGCTCTTGGAATAGGGTTCATCAACTACTTCTTGTCACTTTCTCTAGATCCCCTTACAAGTCCCGCCTCAGCTGTGTCACATCAGTGTCCAAAGCGTGGCCAACACCGAGGATGTGCCACTGCTTCTCCCTATCCCTGGGGCTGTCACGAGCGTGAGCAGATGGGTTTGGTCGTGACAGATCCCTGCTGGGGAGTTTCAGCTCTGGGATGCCTCCTGGGTGCCTGTGAGGGTTGGTTTCTCTGGCTGCTGGAGGAAAATTCTGGGCTTGCCCTCTTCTCATCTTCTGGAGCCAGATGTGCTCTCTCCACACCCACTGCTAACAGCTCAGTGACTGCTCCAGCCATTCCTTTAATTCCCTTCAGGAATGCTCCAAACCCTGCCAGCTGGAAAATGTCTGCTTTACCAGGTACCTCCTGCTTCTGCCCTGTCCTGGCTCTCACCCTGCCACAGGGGAATTGATCAGAATCGATCCTTTGAGTGAGCCGAGGCAGCAAGCACGGCATGGAGTCCCCCCAGCCAGGCTTTGCTCTCCCCTCCCAGCTGTTGGCGTGGGATGCTGTTCCCCTTTTCTCACATCCACTGTTATTCGTGCCTTATTTTCTGCCCAGGTCCTTCTTGCTGGGACATCTTTCTGCTCTCCCATTTCCCTTTTTCTGGCTGGACTTGCAGAGGGGGTGAAGCGCTCCCCAGTGCTGGGGTACAGGTTAGGTGGGCAAGCTGGGTGCTGTGGTTTCCCTTCCTGTGTGATGTGGAGCCCAATCTCTACCTTCACACACAACACGCAGGTTACAATAGGTAGAAAAGCCCCTGCCTTGTTTGGGGAGGTTGTGATGAGTGGAAAAGCCCCTGCCTCATTTAGGGAGGTTGTGATGGGTGGAAAAGCCCCTGCCTTGTTTGGGGAGGTTGTGATGGGTGGAAAAGCCCCTTCCTTGTTTGGGGAGGCCACACTGAAATAGTTTCTGCCAGACTGCCTAAAAATGAGCAGCCAGCGTGTCCCCAGAGCCCATCAGACACCAAGCACATGCAGTTTTTTCCATTGCACAAGCAGGTGCTTGCAAAATACCCAAGCCCTGCACGTGCTTCGCTTGCTGTCATGCTCTGCATGAGTGAGCAGCCCCATCTCCCACGTCAGCTTCATGCCTCGCCCTCAAAAAGCCAGAGAAGATCCTTTCTTCTGCTTAAACAAACTGGGGAGGGGGATCTTTGCTACTCCCCTCCACCTCTGCTTGGGACAGAGTCCAGGTCCCTGCTCAGCTCCAGCCAGGGCTCTGCTCCCTGCCCTCCCTGCTTATTTTCAGGACGGTGATTCAGTTGTTTGTGGTTAATTGAATTTGCTTGGAGGTTGTCTCAGCTGGCAATGCGACGCCCTCCCGGAGTCAGAGCTGCTGTGCCACCTCGGGAACACGATGTTGAAGGCTCCATGAGGGATGCAGGGAAATCTGCCAGAGGCACACAGCATCCCATGGCATCTGAGTCCACTGATGGGGAGCTTCTGGGTTCTCCCCAGCCCCAGAAAGGCGCAGCTCCTTTGGGGCAGGACAGTTCGGAGGCTCTTCTGCATCCTAAATTTTTTTTTTTCCCCCTGTGAAAGGTGGTTACTCTCCCCCTCTGTTGCAATCAGAAGTCAGAGCCTCGTGGATCAGAGGCAAAAAAGATAACAGAGGAGAGGTTTAAAACTCCTGGGGTCTGGCAGGGTTTTGGGGCAGAGAGCAGCGTGGCTTCTGCTATAGCTGTGCAGAGCTAGATTTGGGGGCACACAGAGGTGCCCCAGGAGTGAGGGATGCTGTCTGTGCTTGGGCATAGTGCCAGGTACCCCCAGTGCTGCCAGCCAGGTGTGTTTTTTCCATGGAGGCTGTAAAAACCTTGTCAAAAAACTTGTCATACATTTACTGATATCAGTGTGGTGGGGTTTTCCTCTGAGCCTCAGCTTTGGTCAGGGGTCATCTTGGATGCACCAGAACATCTCTGTGGGTCACCCCTGGAACTCCTGTGCTGGGATGGGGTGGGACGTTGATCCTGTCCTGCTCAGTTAAGGTGCTGTTTAGGGGGTCTGGCTGGGTTGTGGGGTGTGTTTTGCCTCGGGGTGGGGGGGCAGCACCCCAGCACAGCTGACTCCATCCCACACTGCCTGCAGGTAGAGAATGGGGCCGAGTACATCCTGGAGACCATCGACTCCCTGCAGAAGCACTCGTGGGTGGCAGATATCCAGGACTGCATCGACCCCGGGTAAGGATTGCTGGGGAAGGGGCTCTGTGGGGCCGAGCTGTGGTGCCTCACCACTGAGCACGGGCTGTTACCCTGATGCAATTTTTGCTGCTTGGGTTGTCACAGGAAGTGCCCAGCTCACACCAGCAGAGGTCTGGGGGCAGAGTTAGCAGCCTGTGTCTGCCAGGGGTGCAGAGCACTGGCTACCTATTCACCCTTCTCTGCCCCATGTCCCCTCAGCCTGGCAGAGGCAGGGGGCCTGGGAACACAGCCTCAAAGCAGGAAGTTCCTAACACCGACCTTCTGAAGCTTTTATACTAAATTTCAGCTATTTTCCATGGTTTTTTGCAGATTAGCACCCATGATATATTTAATATTCTGCTGGTTTAATTGATTTATTTGTATTTCTATCACAGTGGCATCAATGTTGTCATTGTAGTCACAACTCAGCCAAAGCTTCTCATCTGCTGTTTCATCAGCACATGCAGCAAGTTGTGTTAGGGAGGTTTGCGTGCCCGGTGCTGCTGCCCTTCAGCTGGCTCAGACAGGCCCAGCCTCTGGGGAAACCCTGGCACTGCCCTTCTTGGCACAGTTTTGGAAAAACAAGGTGCCCATGCTTGTAGCGGTGAAAACCTCAAGCAAACCTGGAAGAGAGGCTTGGAGAGGCTCCTGCTCCCTCCAGGCTGCCTTTGCCCCCTCCTGCTAGAGAGAGGCATTTGGTTGGTCACCATGCATCTCGCAGGGAGGATGCACTGGTGCACTCCAGATCTTTGCTGCTTTTGCTGTTTTCTGAAATCTGTAATTCATTGGTATGAATTGCCCAGAGAAGCTGGGGCTGCCCCATCCCTGGAAGTGTCCAAGGAGGTTGGACAGGGCTTGGAGCAACCTGGGCCAGTGGAAGGTGTCTCTGCCCCATGGTAGGGGGGTGGAATGGGATGAGCTTTAAATTCCCTTCCAGCCTACACCATTCTGTGATTCAGTAATTCAAGAAGCAATGCTGAGGCTGGGCTGCTGATGCAAGGCTGGGAAAAGGCCGTTTTTTCCTCACTCCACGTTTCAGTGCTGGTTTTCCAGCTGGAGCTGAGCACCACGGCCGTGCTCCCCTCGAGCCACCGCAGGAGCCGCCGGCATCCCTGCGCCAGCCCCTCGCTCTGCCCCTGGCAGCCTCCCAGCCCTTTCTGTTTGCTTAGCACCCAGCGCCGGCCCGCTTTGGCCTCCGGACGTGACTGTAAAGCAAATAATAATGAAATCCAGAGCAAATAATAATGAGCTGTTTAATACACCGCCACACACGCTCGGTGCCAAGAGCGAATTCTCAATCAGCTCCCGATGCTTTTGCCAAGGGCTCCGTGCTGGAGCCGCTGCGTGAGCGCCCGGCGACGGCTTTTCTGCAGAGCGCTGTTGGTTTTGGTTTCCTTCCTCCCGTCTTGTTTTTAACTGGCTGCAGCTGAATGACTCCCAGTGGCTGATTCACTTACCGGCCACTAAATAATTCAGCAGCTCACAGGGAGCTGTTGCCGCCGACGCAGCCGCTTCCCCGCTGCCTGTGCCCACGTGGCCCACGTGAAGCAAGAGCAGCCGAGTGCTGTGGGCAGCTCCGGACTCTCGCCCGTGGCTGGGATAAAAATAGGATGTGGAGCAAGTCGGGTGCTTGTGCAAGAAGGGTGCTGAAGTGCACGGGGAGGGTTGGCAGCAGGGATGCTCTGAGTGGCTCCCTTGCTCTATTCCCACTCACTCTTTTGCTCCAGGCCTCCTGGCTTGGCTTTTTCATGTCTTTTAGGGATGTAATTCCCGTAGGTCGGTAATTCCCTTTGCAGAGGGTGAAAGTGAAAGCGCCCTCGGGTGGAAGTTGGTGGTGGGAGGATGTGTGGGTGCAAAGCAAAGCACTGAGAGTCAAGGTAACAGCTTTCCTTCCAAACCCACAAGGCTGCAGCAAAATCCTGCAGCTGGAACCGACCAGCATGACCTGTGTCGTGTGGGATTTAAAGGGTTTAATCCCTCCCACGCTGGTTTCTCACGCCCAAAAAGTCATCTTGTTTGGTGGCTGCTCTGCCTCTCCGTGCTCTTGGTGCCGTGGCAACCCCTTGGCAGGAATCTGGGAGCATCAGGATTGTGCTCTTGGATCACACTGGAATTTTGTTTGGCCGAGTCTTCATTCCACGCCAGTGAGTGGAGGTGTCACATGTGTGTGTCTCTGTCTGTGCTCTCCTCCAGGGACAGTGGGGATGACATTGAGCTGGTGTCCTGTGCACAGGGAGCCTGTCTGCCAGGCA
This sequence comes from Eulacestoma nigropectus, assembly GCA_013397775.1. Lineage (NCBI taxonomy): Eukaryota > Metazoa > Chordata > Aves > Passeriformes > Eulacestoma > Eulacestoma nigropectus. The sequence continues at coordinate 408,755 of VZTE01002230.1, forward strand.
GGACAACATCCTCCAGCTGCGAGTTCCTGGCTGACGGTAAGGAACTACATCTGGGAAAGTCTGGGAGTCCCTCAGAGCCATAACCGAGCCCTCAGGTGTCTCTAAGATCCAGGAGTATCCAGCACAGTTGCCTTCAGAGCAGGACAGCCCCCAGCTTTGCCCAGTGATGGTGGGTGATGCTGAGCTCGTCCCTCTGCAATTTCCCTTGCAGACATACCCAGGCCACCGGACAGATGTGCCCTGCCCAGCGCTCACAACACCACCACGGCCACCGCTGTCCCCATGCCCCACGGCCGGGGCAGGGACTCCCTGGGGGAGCTCCTCACCCATGTCCCACTGGAAAGCTTTCTGCAGACACTGGAATCCTCCCCCACCGCTGGTGGGCATCTCACAGGTACTGGGATGCAGGATGCAGCCCCGGCATCTCGCTCTGGAGGGTGCACGGAGGGAGAGGAGGGGGCAGGAGGAGAGGGGGTGATGTCCGGGTGCTCCCTAAAAACCTGCTGTCCCTGCGGGCAGGGGAGGACAGCGAGGCCGAGGCGGAGATCAACCTCTCTGACTTCCCCTGGTTCCACGGGACCCTGTCACGGATCAAGGCGGCCCAGCTGGTGCTCTTCGGGGGCGCCCGGAGCCACGGATTGTTCGTCATCCGGCAGAGCGAGACGCGGCCGGGGGAGTACGTGCTGACCTTCAACTTCCAGGGGAAAGCCAAGGTGGGTGTCCTCTGCTTCTCCGTGTCCTCTGCTTCTCTGTGAATATTAGTGCCAGCCCTGCCCAGCACCTCAGGTTCCTTCTTGCTCTGTGGGTGACCCCAAACACAGCAGGGAGCTGCACCTTGGCAGGGCATCCCTCAGGACCACCTGCCCTCGTGCCCCAAGAGGCCTCTGCACCCTGCCCAGCCCCTTCTACACTTTCCCAGCTGGATCAGTGCCTGCCATGTGAGCATAAGGTTAAATACCTCATGGGGGCTCAGTGTAGCCTGGCACACCTTCCCCTGCTGTCTCCTTGTCTGTTCAGTGTCCGAAACTACACAGATGCACTATGAAAAACTAACCACAAGTAGTTTTTTGCTGGGTCTCTTTTCTAGCAAAGAGATTGCCTGTTCTTGTCACCTTGCAAGAAGTAGTTCAGGTGGGCTAGAGGCTTCCCCAGGCTGTCTGTGACCCTGGGATCAGAGCTTCAGCCTCTCTGGTTGTACCCAGACACCCTTCTCTGCGTGTTTCTTTATGGTGTTCATCCCCAGGAGGGGCCAAACTTCTCCTAGGGGTGCAGCAAGTGGGGTTTTACAGGAAACACCCTGCAGCAGGGTAAACATAACAATCCTGTGTTAAGAGCAAACCTCCCTTGGCTGATGGAGGTGGCTCCTGCTGATTGCACGGGTGGGTCTCACCCTCACGACCCCCAGCTCACCCCTGTCCCCTACACTTGCAGCACCTGCGCCTGTCGCTGAACGAGAGCGGGCAGTGCCACGTGCAGCACCTCTGGTTCCAGACCATCTTTGACATGCTGCGCCACTTCCACACACATCCCATCCCGCTGGAGTCGGGCGGCGCGGCCGACATCACCCTCCGCAGCTACGTGGTGGCCCAGAGCCCACAGCCCGGTAGGTGCCAGGGCGGGGCAAGGCTGCGTGTGGAGGGCTGGGTGTGAGGAGTGGGCTGGGATCTTGCGTGGGCCTAAAAGGGACAGATCCATGGGGTTCCCTCCCTAAAGCATTGCCCTGCTGATGTGTGGGGCCATGGAGATGCACCAAGGTGGGTGTCACCCACTGAAGGTGGGCATTGAGGACCACGCAGCAGCAGGGCTGTGTGGGTGTGACCCCCTGTCCCTGGCTGTGGGTGTCAGTCCCCTGGCTCAGGCAAGGAGAGGAGCAGAGGGGTCTGCAAGGCTCGGAGCATCCGGCTATGCTGGGAGAGAGTGGGAAGGAGGGTTGGAGAAGAACAGGGTCAAGGATGGAGAGGGGATGTGGGAAGGTACCAGCGAGGGAGAGGGAAGGGGCCAAGCCCCAGGCAGCGCTGGAGGGGTCAAGCTCCTGTTTCCCTTGCAGACACCGGCCCCCCGCCACCCCTCGTGTCGCAGCCGCCGGGCTGCCGGGTCGACCTGGCACCTCCACACTACTTCTGCAGCACAGCACCCACGGGCCCGCCGGGCCCGCCACCCGCTGACGGGGTGGCCGCGGCCCCCCCTGTCCCGGTGCCCGCACCCTACCACCGCCTGGAGGGTGCCCTGGGCCCCCGGAGCCGCAGCGACAGCGCCGAGCGCCGGCCGGAGCCCCCTGCCGCCAGCGCCGAGGACTACCACGAGGCTGACAGTGCCCGGAGCCGGACCCGGGCGGTGGAAAACCAGTACTCCTTCTACTGAGCCCCCCGTGCTGGGGCTGCACGGTGCGGGGAGCGGGGCAGCCGTGCCCCTCACCGCTGCACCGGCCTCGCCACCTCCTGCTGCCACCACCAGCGACCCAGCCGGGATGTCCTCCTCGCTCCCTGCTGCTTTTGGGAGCTGTGGCAGCGGTGGGCAATGTCCCAGCTGGATCTGGAGCCAGCCCCAGGGCTGGGGCAGTGCTGGGGGTGTGGGAGGCTGAAAGAGTCAGTGCCATTTTAGAGCTTGCAGCCTCTTCTCCTTCCCTCCGGACCAAGAGCTATCCCAGAGCTGAGCCGGGCTCCCTGCATCTCCTCCTGGGTATGACCACCATGGGATGGCACCCAAAGCTGTGACAGGCTCCATCCTCCAGCCAAAGCACCTTGGCATGTCCCCTCTGGGGCAAGAGCCCAGCATGGCCAACATCCTTCTGGCACCACTGCCCCACAAACCAGCTGCCGAGGGACTCTGGCGTTTTGGGATGAGCATGGAAATGTCAGATCTCCATGCAGAGACTCTTATTGCACACATGGATCGCTGAGAGAGCGCTGCTGCAGAGGCCTGAGGGTTTATCTGGGCTGGCTTTTGGGCTCCCTCTGGGGTATGTGTTTCCTACCCTGTGACAGAAGAAGGTTTTTGTCCAAAGCTTAATGAATTCCATTCAAGGAAGGGTTTTCCTGCTGTCCTGCCTTTTCTGTTCTTTTATTTCCTTTTTCTCCTTGCTGTACCAACAGAGAATCCCTGGATAACCCTTTCTTCCTCTCTCTCTTCCTTGATTTTTCAAAACCTAAGCTATCCACAAGGGCAGCAGCTCAGCCTTCTGCTTGTTCTCTGCCACAGCTGGGCAGTATTTTCCATTGCTCAAGGCAAACCTTGGAAAATATGACAACACCCTCTCTTTACAACAGTTTTTGGTCATTTGGGATGTCTCGGGGGGGGGGTCAGGCAGAGGCCAGGGGCTATGTCCAGAGGTGAGGGACACTTTTGCCTTGGAGGTGCTTGGCTGGGCTCCCAGGAATAAAAACACTACGTTGATTCTTTTCCAGCAGGTCATGGAAGCCCTGAGGATGGTTTTACAGGCCAGGGTTTGTGCCTCGTGTGGGGTGGGAGACCCTCCAGAAGGGCAGCTTTGCTTACAAAGTGTTTGCACGTCCCCCTTGGTTTGGCTCCCACAGCTTGTCTTACCCAGCACCAGGACTCCTGGCTCCTCGTGTGGCAGTGACACAGGAGTGACAGTGCTCACAGGACCTGAGCCAGGTGGCTTTGGAGTGTCTGGATAGGTCTCCAGGTAGAGCAGACCCCACCATACCCAGCTCGAAGTTACCACTTAGTGCAAAGAGGTACAAGCCAAGCCACAAGCTCAAAAAAAAAACCCCTTGAATTTGCCTGGAATTGGGTTGGGCTGAATTTTTATTTATTAGGTGCCTTCTTTCCTGAGCTAGCAAAGCATGTCCCCAGCGCTTGACTCACATGTGCCTCCTGCTTCAAGAGGGCAGGGAAGGTGTCTCCAAGGCTCCTTGCCTCCTCCTGTGGTGTGAGAGCTGCCTTTCTGGCCCATGGATGTGTGAGATGAGGGCTGGTGGATCGCATTCCTGCAGCAACTGCCACCTTCTCCCCAAACACACAGCCCTTCAGAGGGTAGCAGGAGCAGTTCGCTCTGTTGAGGGTATTTCTCCTTCCTCAGCCCAGCTAAAACACAGCTCAGAGGAGCAGGGAGAGGGTGGATGCTCTTGGTTGATGGTTTGACGCACACGGTGGATGAGGGGAGAGCTCCAGGTCTGACACAGACATCGTCACTCTGGTTCTTCCCTGAGGTCCCAAGGGTGGGATCCAGAGGGCTGGATGGGAGCGCTGCCTTACAAACCTTCAGATGCTGGCTTTGTTTCTCACTTTCTGTGTCACAGGATAGGAAAAGGAGGGGGAAGCAATGATCTGCAAGCAAAAAATGTTAATTTGTAAATAGGGAAGAGTCTGGAAGAGTTTACTGTTGTGTAGAATAAATTAATTTTATTTAAAAAAAGAAAGGGGATGGGGGGGACTTGTTAAACAAATGGAGAACTTGAGTTCCGGTTTTAAAATAAAATCACTTGCAAAAACAACAGCACGTGAGCAAGAGCTTGGGGCTTTGCTGGATTTGCTACATAAAAAAACCAGGAAAGAAGAGAAGGAGCATGCTGTCATGTCTCATGTGCAGACCTCGTTGCTATCTCCGGGCAGCTGGGGCCAGGCTCGGTCTGTCTCTGCTGCTGGAGTGCACTGTGAAGAGAGAAGGAAGGCAGCGGAGAGCTCTCCTCACTGCTGAGCAGAGGGAGGAGGAGGGTGGGTCCAGGATGTACATGACAGGGTTTCCTCTCCTCCCAGCCTGTTACTTTGTCTGGTTTGTCAGTGGTGCAAGTCAGAATGTCTCCATGCCCCAAGCAGCAGGGGTAATCGGGAATGAGCAGCCCTGGGCTGTGAAGGTGGCCCTGCCTTGCTAAAGGCCTGTGCTAGCATCTCCCAGCAGTTCCCCATGGCCTGTCATTCCCCCTCCTCTGCCTCCTGGGAGACTGTGCCTCATGCTCTGACGTTGTATGTCTTTCTAGTGTGCTCTTTTCTGCTGAGAATCCCCTGGGAAAACTGGAGCATTGTCCCAGACTGTACTGTGACAGCTCAGCAGTGACAGACGCAGCTAACACATGGCTTTTGGGGGGGTGGAGGGAGCTGCTCAGCTCGGTAATCAGGCCATGGTTGTGTCATGATCCATTCACAAAAACATTCCCTCCCCAAAAGTCACCAGAGCCTTTTCACCGCTCCTGGAGAGCTCATCCATCAGGAGCTGGGCAGCTGGGGAGGTGACACTGAGGGCTGTGCCTGCGGGACAGCTGCTCCTCCTGCCTCAAGGAAAGCCGTTCACACCTCAGCTTATTAGCAAATTGACTAATTACAGCATCAGTCTTGCTGGAAAACATCCCTTTCCTTTCACAGGGTGTCTGGAAGGGCAGGGGCGGGACAAAATAGCATCTAATGGAGAGATCTGATGGTGAAACAAGGGGGAAACAGCCTCAGCGTGTGGGCTGGATTCCATGCCAGCAGTGCCCTCTGCCCGGGGCCAGAGAAGGACTGGTCTGCAGGAATGCTGGACTGGTCTGCAGGGATGCTGGACTGGTCTGCAGGGATGCTGGCGCTGAGCTGTGCCCTGGCACATACCATGAACAGGACAAAAATGCAAAGGGATTTCAGCAGCGCAGCCGCCCACGTTTCACGTGGGTGTTGGAGCTCCACGGCTGCTCCTGCCTGACGTGCAGGGTCTGTCTCAGCAAAGGATTGCAGTGCTTCCAGAAGGATCCCGTTGGTAGGAAAGCTCCTCAGAAACACAAATGAGCTTCTCTGATAAAGATCAGGGAGCTGAGTTTTGTTGTTTGGTTCACACAGACCTATGAAAACACTACCCTGTTCTAATGCAAATCCGCTGACCCCAGGAAGCCCAGTCCTGCCCAGATCCCAGCCCAGCGCTCTGAGTTTGTGGGCTTTTGTATTTTGATGAAATACTTTCTATTTTTGTGTGACCCAAGTAACTGTCTTGCCCCCCTCCCCAGATTTTTTAAAAGTAAAACGTGCATAACACATCAAGAGTCCGCACCAACTCCCTCAATGTGTAGTTTGAGAGAGAGATGTTCCCAGGTCTCTTTCCCCACGGTTTGCGTGGGCTCTGCTGGATGACAGGCAGCTGCCTGTTTGTTTCCTGGGGCTGTGAGCTGTGGCTGGAACAAGCCACGTTCTGGGCAAGTGAATCCAGCTGCTCCCTGCAGCCCTCAGGCTGCCATTCTGCCTTTTCTCCCATGGGGACTGGCACGGGAGGGCCGAGTCCTGGCAGCTCATTATTCACACCCCTGCTTTGGGAAGCTGTGTGTTTGGAGAGGTGGCTGTGAGGAAGAAACAGGGTGAAACTTTAGGGACTAGTGAGCTAAACCAGCCTGTGTTGGGCTTAGGACTCAGCAGAGGAAACTCAGTTGGTTTGCAGCAATTCTGTTTTGTAAAACTGTCTGCAGTGACTGAGAGGGGACAGGGGACCTGCCCTGGCCTCTGCAACAGAGCCGGTGTCTCCCTGGCAGGCCTGAGTCCAGCCTGGCACTGGATGGTTTCTGTCCTGGTGGGCTGAAGAGAACCCAAGGCTGGGAGAGCCGCGGGCACAGGAGCTGGGGAGCTGGCAGACAGCATGGAGGAAGCTGTTTGCATTGCTCCAGCCAGGACTGAGACTGCAAGGATGCCTTCCAGGACCAGCGGCCAGCTGGGAACTCAGCCAGCACTAAATTCACACCATTCTTTTACAAATCAGGTTGGTAAGACAAACACGAGACACAAACTAGTGTGATTTCCATAGCAACCTCAGCGGAGGTTGAAAAGTCTTTTGTAAACATAGGGCTGAACCTGAGGATCAGCTCCGATTTTCTCCACAGAAAGGGGAAAAGAATGGAGGCTTAATAAATTCAGGCCATACAAATGAACTATAAATCTCAGAAGGAGCCATTCCCAACCTCTCTGTTCCCCTTTCTGTCACCCTCTCCACATGCACGGCACGAAGCTGTCTGAAACCCAGAGCCCAACTTCCCCGCTCCGGCTTATCTCCATGAACTGCACAAAGGCTTATGCCCCTCTTCCATTGCATCTGACCTTTACTGGCTAATTCTGTGACGCACACACAGCCCCAGCACATGCCATGCCATTTCTGTAGGGCCACAGCGACTTGAAATGAAATTTGGCTTGCAGTGGAGGCCTGTACTGCAGCCAGCTCCGGCTCCTCTTCCCCACCATGGCTTCCTCCAGCTCCGTCAGGCAAGCGTGGATTTGGGTGTACCAGCCCTCAGCTCATCCAAGCACCGTTCCTGCAAATCCCAGGTGTGAATATCGATGCAGACAGCACAGCATCCCCTCACCCTCGACACCTGCCCACATCTCCCAGCGCCCGGCAGGGCCGCGCTGTGGGGAACGGGTGCTGCCGTTCATCACTGTCAGCGGACAAAGCCCACGGGCCGCGCTGGTTAATGGCCGAAGTGACACGAACAGATGGCGCAGGCAGCGTGCCACGGGGGCACCAGGAAGTGCTGTATCGCTTACGCCCTCACGGGGAAGGGATTTGGCAGGGCTGAAGGTGCCAGTGAAAAACACAGTGAATTTTCACCCTCCTCAGGCTCGGCCTGGACAGAGCGCAGCAGATGCCGGAGCTGCCTCGCTAATGCGGCCTGCTGGGGACAGGCTGCACTCTCCGCGGCCCCCAGAACGTGCGTGAGGGGACAGGGGACATCAGAGCTCAGCAAACACAGCTCTGGCAGGAGCAGGATGCACGGCTGCAGCTGGGACATGGGAGGAGTGACACAGGGAACAAGTTGTATCTGAGTATTTGAGTGTCTGAGGGAGGGTGTCAGGGGCTGGAGCCAGGCCCTGCTCAGTGGTGCTGAGCAATGGGATGAGAGGCTGGAGCACAGACAGTTCCACCTAAACACAAGACATGGGCCTGCTGGAGCGAGCCCAGAGAAGGCAAACCAGATGATAAGAGGGGTGGAGCACCTCTCCTACAAGGAAAGACTGACAGAATTGGGGATTGTTCAGCCTGGAAAAGAGAGGGCTTCAGGGTGACCTAATTGTGGCCTTTCAGTACCCAAATGGACAAGAAAGATGCAGCAGGACTTTGAACGAGAATTTGTAGTGACAAATGGGGGAAAGGCTTCAAACTGAAAGGGTGCATTTAGATTAAATATTAGGATTAATTCTTTGCTGTGAAGGTGGTGTTGCCCTGGCACAGATTGCCCTGAAAACCTCTGACAGCCCCAACCCTGGAAACGTTCAAGGCCAGGTAGGATGGAGCTCTGAGCAACCTGGTTTAGTGGGTGGCATCCCCCCCCATGTCAGGGGGTTGGAATAGGAAGATCTTTTAGGTCTCTTCCAACCCAAAGCATTCTGTGATTCTATGAGGACAACTTCTTCACTGTGTGGGTGATCAAGCACTGGCACAGGCTACACAGAGAGGATGTGGGGTGTCCCCCAGAAGCCCTCTGGACACAGCCCTGAGTGCCACGCTCAGGGGACCATGCTGGAGCAGGAGGATGGACTGGGTGACCCCAGTGCTCTCTTCCAACCTGAACCATTGTTCTGTGACTCTGTGCCTTCGAAGAATCCCACTGAGGGTGACAGACCACGGGGACGGGCAGCCCTGGAAGAGCGTGGAGCCTCCCTGTATGGAGACATTCCAAACCCACCTGGAGGCGTTCCTGTGTCACCTGCTCTGGGTGACCCTGCCTCGGCAGAGGGGTTGGACCGGGTGATCCACAGAGGGCCCTTCCAGCCATACAGTTTGGTGACTCTGTGCCTTCAGCCTCCGTCCACGCTGCAGGGTACGGACATTCGGAGGAGGAATTACTTCACAGAAACGGTGACTATAGATATTGGCACAGGCTGCCCAGGGAGGTGGTGGAATCATCATCCGTGGAGGTGTTCAAGGAACAACTTGTAGCACTCAGTGCTCCGGCTGACAGGGTAGTGATCCCAGAGGTGTTTCCCGACCTGATTCGCGGCTCTGTTGGCGCTGAGGGCCCCGCCCGGGGGTGCCTCGCCCGGGGGTCCCTCACACAACTCCCGCCTCCCCCGGCCCTCCCCGCACCCGCCATGACGGTGCCGCCCGCGTCGCGCGCCGTGACGTCACGGGGGGCGGGGCGCGGGCAGGGCCGGAACATGGCGGCGCCCTCGGCCCCGCGGCCGCCCCGGCCCCGCAAGGAGCCGCAGCCGCTCGTCATCCCCCGGAGCGCGGCCGAGGAGCAGCGCCTCCGCCTCGAGCGCCTCATGAGGAACCCGGTGAGGGCACCCGCCGGGGCACGGCTCGCGGCGGCGGGAGAGGAGAGGGACGCCGAGACCCCCCACGGGGTCCGTGAGGGAAGAGAGACACCGAGACACCCCCCACCCCTAGGGTCCGTGAGGGGAGAGGGACGCCGAGACCCCCCACGGGGTCCGTGAGGGAAGAGAGACACCGAGACACCCCCCACCCCTAGGGTCCGTGAGGGGAGAGGGACGCCGAGACCCCCCACGGGGTCCGTGAGGGAAGAGAGACACCGAGACACCCCCCACCCCTAGGGTCCGTGAGGGGAGAGGGACACCGAGACCGCCCCGGGGTCCGTGAGGGGAGAGGGATACCGAGACCCCCGTCCTCGGGGTCTGTGAGGGCAGAGGGACATCGAGCCCCCCACCCTCGGTCTCTGTGAGATGAGAGGGACACCGAGACCCTCTCGGTGTCTGTGAGGGAGGAGGGACGCCGAGACCTCCACCTCTGGCTCTGTGAGAGAAGAGGGCCTAATACCCCCTTTCCCATCCTTGGGGGTCTGTGAGGAGAGAGGGACCGACCCCCCATTCTTCCCGGTTCCGTGACGGGATCGACACACGCCCCCTTCCTCCTTGCCGGGTCCTCAAGGGCAGAGGGACCGACTCCACACACACTGGATTGCTGTGAGGGAAGAGGGATCCGTCTTTTCTGGGATGCTGTGAGGAGAGAGACTCTTTTCTGGGAGCCCAGGGGCCCCTCAGTGCTCTGCCCGCTGGTCTTTCCTCTATCCACTGCTTTTAATGTGCGGGAACATGACCCTGGTCCTCTAACTGGGTGTTTTGATCCCTTCCTGAGGAGGTTTTTGCCAGGAGGAGGCTCTCACCACCCAGCTCTGTGTGTGCTGGAACAGGCTGAGACTTTCTCGCACCACATTCTTCCTCTGATCTTGCACCATGTGTTCTCCCTCCCCTCCTCTTCCCTGTCCTCTAGCTCTGGCATGGAAGGTGCACAAATACCTTTCATCGTTTCCCAGACTACTGGTAGTGGAATTATTCTCAGTTCCCACGAGTGCTTGGAGGTGCTGACATGCTTCCTTCTAGTTACTGTGCTGAAAAGAGGCACAGACACTCCTAATCCTCCTGGGGTTTGTTGACCTGCAGGCCTGAATGTGAGGCACAAAGAGGATCCCTTCTGATTCTCCTCTTCTGCCTGCGCCTGATCCCTGTGCATGAAGAAATTGCTGCAGCTGTGCTCCTTCTGAGATCTGTCAGTTGGTGGAAGAGGCTGTTGTCAGACGTATCCCGCCTTTCAACAATGTGTTAAAATTGCAGACTTTGCTCCCGGAGGATACTGATGGCTGGTTGGTTTGTTCTTGCAGGAAAAGACTGTACCAATTCCTGAAAAACTGAATGAATGGGCACCACGACCTCCCCCGGAGTTCGTTAGAGATGTCATGGGTAAAGATTCTATTCTTCAGATAACTCTGGGGTCAGCCACATTTAACTTAGAAAAGTGTTTAGCAGGGAAGGACAGAGGTGGTTTTCCGCTCGTTTTGCTGGAGAAAAGAGGTGTGAAATGTGCTTTGAGAGTCGATTTTTGATTTGGTTATCTGGTTCCACTTTTCTGCTGGCTGTCAGAATGCAGAGAGAACAAAGCCCGTGGCACTGCAGCACGTGGGCTGCCTGCAGTGCAATAAGCTGCTGCTCTGGTGATGACAAGTAAATGATGATGAGTAAATCTGTCCTCTCCATGGATCTGAGAGTGCTCTGGAAGATTAGCAGTATGAAGTCTCTTTTTTGACTGCTTTGAGTCTGAAGTCAGGCCGTGAGAAGCAGGCACATGCCGCAGGTGTGGTTATGTGCGCTCAGGTAGGGAGCTGGCAGCTGACCCTGACCCAAGTACTCCATGTACACTTTTACCTGCAGGGATTAAATGTAGTAGCTGTGGTATAAACTGGCTGCATGTAGAAATTCTGTCTTTCTTTGAGACCTCCATCCTTTCTAGAGGTTGACTTTTCTTATTTCAGAATAATTGATCTTGGACTAAAGTTTTTATACGCTTCTGAATAAAATCTTCAGCTTATTGGAATTCCCCCATGTTTTTTTCAAATAGCTTTGCTGTGTGCTTGAGTTGAATTCTCTTGTTTTTCTCGGAGCACCTGACATGCTGGGATTCTGTTGGTGTCAAGAGCGCCCCTGTTGCAGTCCCAGCTGCTGGGTTTTAATTAGGTGTCTTCTTTGAGGTTTGTATTCCTGTGCTTTCCCTTGAGAAATGGCTCAAGAGACAGGGGAAGAGAGTGGAGCACAGTGCTTAAAGCTCCTGCAAGGCATCAACATGCAGGCTGATGCCAGGAAGAGTGTGCTGTAGGGATTTAATTTATGAAGAAACAGTTAAAAACTGTCAGTGGATCTGTCTTGCATGGGAAAGTACAATATCACCTTTTACCACCGTTCTGTTGACCTTTATTTTGTGTGTGAGATGCTGAAAATTAGTTGGAAGCAGCATCAGCAGGGTATTGCAGCTCACCTCTGCCTGTAAGAGAGCGGGGAGTGCATTTCACCTCTAGTTCTTTGCCTGCCTTGATGTGCAGCTGAGAGTGGGCTCTCCAGGGGGATAATTGTAGGACCTGCAGTGACCCAAAAGTGTGTGGCTTTGCAGCTCACTCTGGCTTTTGGTTGCGAGTTATTTTAGTTTAAAATGGTGACACACTCTGTGTGTTGTTGGTAATTTTCATCTGACAGTGCCCTTTCCTGTGCCCCATCCCTCAGCATCCAGCTGTAGTCACTTGTGAGCATTTCTTTACCTTCTTTCCTAGCAGACTTAACTCTCCCTTGTTGCAGGTTCCAGTGCCGGAGCTGGGAGCGGGGAGTTCCATGTGTACCGGCATCTCCGTCGGCGAGAGTACCAGAGGCAAGATTTCATGGATGCCATGGCTGAGAAGGTCAGCACAACTCTTTATAACTCCCCCCACCCCCAACTATTTGTTGTTCATTGCAAATCTGTGTTTTCTTTGAAAGTCATGTACAAATAATTCCGTTCTGAGCCACCCTTTGTCAGAGGAGTCTGTAGGAGTGTGTGATCCGTGGTGTCTATGTCAGTACTGAAACATTTGGTGCTTTGTGTCAGACATGCTCCATCTCCTGTGTTCCCTGGGGTCCTAGCACACAGTAAGGCCTCATGGGAATGTGTGTGTTCTCAGGCTGACTTGAAAATGCTTTAAAAGCTAGAAATCTCTGATAGCGCTGCCTTGCACAGACAGAAACAAAGTAAGTGCCTGTGCCCAGAGTCCAGATGTTTATATTAAGTCTTGATCGAGTAGAATGCCCCCTCTTTTAGAGAGCACTATTGTTATACTCTCCCTTGGCCGAGATGAGTCCATATGTTAATGTTTGTGTCTCCAATTATTCATTTGTTTTTACTGAAACGTTCCTTAGGGCAGAAGCCCAACCTCCCTCATCTGTTTTGATGAGGATTCCTCCCTCAGAAGATTTCAATGTTTGGCTCAGGTTGCAGGTTAAAAATGCTGTCTGTACAGGAGTCATCCCTAGAAACATGGCTTTGTATAAAGAAGCCAGACAAAATCTGGCAGAGCTCCCTTCTGTATTTTGCTAAAAGACTTCTCCCTAAAAGGACATGACTTTTCAAAGAAATATTTTGATTTAGATTGTGACCAAAGTATGACATGTGATCAATTACAGCAAAGACTAGATGAGGAATTCCAGAAGAAACTGGAGAGGAATAAGATGATTGCAGAAGAGCAAACAGCAAAACGCAGAAGGAAGCGGTAAGGGCAGATTTTTCCCAGGAGGCTTGACATGGAAACCCTCACTCCCTGTGCCTCATATGTAGCTGCATGCTCTGGATAAACACTGTCATTCTGTGTCTGCATCTATCAGCTGGGAAGTCTGGCTGTGGAAATTAAATTTGTCAATGTTTGGTTTCCAAACGTAGCTGTAAACCTGACAGGCTTTGCTGTGGTGGTTTCTTTTCCATGCCGTTGCTTGCAGGATAACTTTGGACCGGTTGAGCTGCTTTTGCTGACACTGTGGTCTTGACTGCAACATGCCTCACTGCATATTTGTTTTAACAGTGTCAGGAAAGGTTTGTGTGTATATCTGGCTTAAGTTTATGTCTGAATCGTTTGATCCCAAGCAGTTTCAGTGCAAAACTGGGTGCTGCTTCATGGGTAGGCTGCTTCTGCCTACCTTATTGAAATGTCTGGCAGGCCAAGTCTAATAAGTTAGGTGGAAATACTAATATCCAATATTAAAAATATATCCATCTTTCTCCTAAATTTTAGACAAAATGAAACGATTACAAGATTGATGCTCTCAAGAAGTAGCCTGAGCGTTGTAGTGCAGTGGCACAAGAATTTAAATCCCGCTCTCTGTGTCCAGGATGTTTCAGAAACAGCACGGAATCGTGCTCTGCTCTTTCCCAGGGTCGGACCCTGAGCAGCCTCTCCCTTGCTGCTTCGCATGCTGTGGCTGAGAGTTGCTGTGGAAAGGCCTGTGCAAAGTGACTCACTGCCATGTTAACACAAAAGTGCACAACACAAACACTGTTGCCATCTTAGTTTAATTTAATGTGGTCCAACAGATGGCCAGCAGCTCAGATCTGGCCTGCTGCCTCTTCCCTGGCTGAGATGGAGAACAACTGTTCCAACAGCAGATGCTGCCTAAACACTAACACCTCCTTGTCCCCCTGCTATGCTCTAATGGTGTGGCTGTGCCCTGCAGGAGCCCCTCTAATTTCCCTCACCACCCTTCTCCTTTGTCCTGCCCCAACAGGTACAGTTCCTGGCTCTCTGTTTCAAGAGAATTCATGTATGGTGTTGAGAGAGGAGCATGTGAATGCCAGGCTGCTCTGCCTGTGTCTGCCATTAACTTGCCAGGTTGCCTTTGCTGGGCAAAGAGAGCTGGGCTGTAGGAATTGAAATTCCCTCTTAGCCCTAGTGCTACTCCTTGGGCCTGACATCCTGAGAAAGTACAGCCAAAGAGGAAGGTCAAAGCATTCTGCACTATTTTTATTTTCTTCAATTAAAGTATATATTACTGGTGATTTTTCCCCCCAGTGTTCAGTTTCTGCAGTCTGGGTTTTACACCAATTTCTCTTTTAGCTTATTAGCCTAGGTAGCTAAAATGTGGGGGCAGTTTCATTTTTGTTCCATCTGTGTTCTTGGAGATTCTTGTGTATCATATAGTTTTGGTTGCAGTGGAGTCATGAAAGACTTTAAAAAAATCCATTAATCTAAAAACAACATAGAAAAGTTTCTCTTGATCATGTGCTAAGTTTGCTCTTGCTGGATTTTCAGTTGAGGCCAAATTTAAATTGAATTTCTCTTCTGAAATCAGCTTTTCCAATATGTCTGTAATACGTCCTTTATCAATGTATGAATGTGCAGAAGCTTTACAACACTGGATTTGCCAGAGAGTCTTTTTTCTTTACTTTATAGCCAGAAGTTAAAAGAGAAGAAACTGCAAGCTAAGAAAAATAAACTTGAACAAAAGAAGCAGGAAAAAGGTCAGTGAAATTTAGTTTACTTTTCTCAGGACTTGGTTCTGTTCCCTTATTGAAGCCTAGAAGGTTTTGTTCCACCTCCCATCCCAAGCATTCTCAATACATGGATTAAAGCCTGAGCCTTAAGCTTGTTATTTTAGCTAATGTTTCAAAATCCTCTTTGAAAGCCATCTATGCTGAGATTTAATCTTACAAATAACTTGGCTATTTGTGAATATTTTCCATTTATTAGGGGAAATTTTGGACAGCAAACTCTGGAATCTGAGTTTATGGATGTTTTGCCCCTATTCTGATAAACTGCGGATTCAGAACCTCAGCTGCTCAGAAAGGCAGTATTGTTCAAGGCTGTTCTTTATTAAATGTGTATGGGAAACCAGGTGGAAAAAAAAAAAATGCACAGCTTGGGCAGCAAGAAACTGAGTTATAATTTTGTGTGTAAGAAATTGAGCCACCTTGGTACCATCTGTTCCACAGGACTATTTTATTTGCATAGAAATAAAGGTGAAAAACCTGACTGCCTCTGTTCTTCTGCAGTCTTGAAAATTAATGTTCAGCAATGTCAGTGTAACTGTTTGCTCAAACTTTTGCATACTCGTTGCATCTTTTCAGTGTTTCAGTGAGTATATTTTGGCTTACTCTTTCAGATAGTTGTCCTTTGTGAATTAGCACACAAATTGTTAATCTTAAAGTTACAGCAGTTTCTGGTAATTCTGCTGGAAGAGTGACTTGCCTGACAGTTCTACCTTATTTGTGCTTTGCTTTTCAGAATTGGATCTGTTTCAGCTGAACCACTGCCAGCCTCCCATGTAAACACGGGAGGACAAATTATTAGGTTAATTTTACTTGTGACAGCAAGTGAATATAGCAGAGTGAATTTTTTGGGTGTTTTGTTTTGGTTTTGTTACCTTTTTTTTAAGCTACTCATTTATGAATTGTAACTGGGAGGAGAATTTAAGTATGAGTCAACATACTTTTGTTCATTTTGAGTGAGCAAACAGAATACCCATCCCTTAGGGAGTGGCTGGGAGAGAGGAGAGCTGGATCAGGGACTGGCACTGTGGTATGGGATTGCCGTGTACCAGCTGTGGGGCTGGAGTGGTTTTGTTTGGCACAAGTTGCTGAAAGACAGAATCCAAACTCCCTGGTATTTGTAACATTTATTAACTCTTTACAGTTTGTGTTTCTCTATGTAAAATAATAATATCAGGGGAGAGAGAAGCCCCTCTTAGCCATTTTTAGTCTACTGAGAGCAGCCTTTCCTTTTTTTGGTTTTGTGTGCCCTGGGTTGTGATCGGAGAGCTTTTTCAAATTAATTAAAGTGTGTTTGTTGGATGTGGCAGGCAAACATTTGTCTTCCTTTTTGAATGAATAAATTAAACCTCTGAATTGCCATGTTTCATCTTTGTTGTAGCAAAAACATTAAGAATTAAAGGGTTGACACTGAATGAGGTCAGCTGTTAAGGTTGCATTAATGAACAAACTCCCAATAAACCCTCAAAGTTCAGCACTTCACCACGCGGTGGCATCAGACCACTGATCCTAAATCCTGCATGAACTGGGCAGGACATTGAGAGTGCGACTGGGCCCGAGGAACAGGAAAGAGTGGAAAAATGGCTCTTGGATTCGGGTCCCACTTTATGCTGTACCTCGTTTTTATTATCGGTTATTTAATTTCTAGTAGATGTCTCCTGGTTTTTTTAGCAGACTTCACAAGTTTTCTGTGACCTTTGTTAATCTTAGGCATATCTTAATGAGTTCCTGTACTTGCAGTATAGCAAACAGCCTATAAAAGTTTATGGCATCTCATGGATTTTCTGTGAACTTGGATAGGTGTAGGAATATACTGAGTCTTGCCTGTGGCTTCCCAGTGCTCTGTTTGATTCTTGAAAGTTCATCCCAGCCTGCAGAGGTGAGATTGGGAATGAGATAATCTATCAATTCAGTGTTTGACCACCTCTGAAAGAAATAAGGTTCCAGAGGAGGTGGAGTTGTATAATGATGGACTTGGTAACGTTGGAGGTAAGGGAATATTTCTCCAAGGGAGAATTTGATATTCTGAGCTCTTCATCACTTGGCAGAATTAATAGAACCTGATTCGTGTTCCCCGAGTATCTGGGACTGCTTAGTTCTGAGATACTTAACAAGGAAGACACAGGGGAATATGTTACTCATCCGTGCTAATTAGCCTGGCCTAATACACATTTGCTGAGCACCTGAGACTGTTTTGTTGTGAAATGCTTGACAAGGAAGCCAGGTGGGAACACCTCATCCATTCATCCTGTTTGTGTTTGTAGAGCCTGGTCAATCCCAAGAGCAAGGCAGCAGCGAGGATGACGAAGAGGATAGCAAGGAGGAGGAAGAGAAGGAAGATGATGCTGAAGAGCCAAGTTTTGTGATGGGAAGAGGATGAGGCCTTCCAGAGACAGCTGGAAACACTGTTCATTGCTTTATATTCAGGAGCATGAAAGTCTTTCATCTCAGCCAAGCAGAACCCATTGGCGTACGTTACATCTGCTTAACGGGGCATGGCCTTCACGTCACAGGCCCGAGAGAAAATGATAGAGAAATGCCAAATAAGAGATTTTTTCTTAATTGCTTGTATAACTGCTGTGCAGTCTGCTCTAAGTTTGCTCTAAAGAGTCAGCCATAAGTCTCTATGACCCTAGAGTTCTTTCTAACATGGCCCAGAGTGTTTTTCTGTCTGAAAGCTTAAACATAACTATTACCATTTAAGGGAAATACTACTGTGAAGGCTACGTATTCTACTTATGTTGAAGCTGGTAGCAGTGGGATACATGAATCTAGGGGAAGAGTTTAACCTGAAGTAGAAAAGTGGTCTGTAGCCAGACTCTCCTGCACTGTGAGTGTTCTGCATTTGGGGTTTTGTATGGGGTCATCTCTAACCCAAAGAAATCAGTTTATGTTGCTAGACAAGTTCTATAGATTTTTAATCAGGATCCCTTTTTTAATGCTAAAACTTTCCCTATTGCTTTTCTTCCATGTTTTTTAAATTAATAAAAGGGATGTGTTGGATTGTTCTGTCTTCTATTTATTATTTTTGGAAGAGGATTTCAGTAAAATAAAGAGATGCTGCAGTGCTGCAGGAAGGGACAAAGAGATGAAGTGATGTGGCACACATGAAAATATGGAAAAAGGTGTTAGCTGCGTGTCACTTACTTTTTGCTTTTGAATTGGAACAATGCCTTTTCCCAAAGATTGTGTGTAAAGCCTCTGAATCCTGTGGCAGAAAGGCTTGGAATGGAATCATTTTGCTTGTGCTCAGCTTCCTGTAATGACACCTGCCTTTCTCTCTGCTTGAGCTCTCTGCTTTGCACTTTGGATTCCCTGGTAGGAATCATAACATCTCTCTATATATTTACTTATTGGTGCTTAAATGAAAAGCATATGCAGTGGTGGTTTTACTTGTAACTCTGGTTTTTGTCTCTTCAGTGTATCTTTAATAAGAAGTGCCTGCTGGCTTTCAGACATGCTCATCCCAGAGCCTTGCATCCAGAATGCGGTGCTACTTCTTCTCAAGCCTTGGTTAATGCCAAATTATTTTAAGCAAAAACCGTAAAAAGGGAGAATCTCTTTTTAGATTTTGCCTTTGTTGAATAGTGCTGCCAGAAATCCTGCATTTTGTCTGAGCTGGCTTTATGTAATGGCTTCTCAGTGGTATTACCGTGGTGGCCGGGAAGCAGATGTGACCAAGTGCAAGCGATGTTTGTGTTTAGTTCCCCTGTACTTACCCAAGGGCTTCAGAGCTGGCTAACGTCTGAGCTGCAGGGTCCATGTCCCCTCTGCCCCCCAGGTTAGAGATCTGCATGGATCTGTTTTCTGCTCAATCTCCACAGGGGCAGGTGCTGCAAGTTGTGACAGTGTTTCATTCAGATGCAGGATGGATGTTCTGCAGCTGGCATTTTCCCTGTGGAAAGATTAATTATGAGCATTGTTTCACGTGAATCCCCCTTAGGGCAGACAAACCCTGTGGATACTGCGTTGTAGGATGAGCCATAAAAATGTGAGGGTTTTTTATGGGCAGAGAAGAACCGAGAGTCTCAAATAAAGATGTTCTGCCTCTGAGCCTATCAGGCCTTTGAGCTGAGTAAGTGCTGTTCTGCATTAAGTAGAGCAGATGCTGCTGGGTGAGGACACACTTCCCTCAGCCATGAGGAAGGTGAACTCGAGTTTGTCTTGGTGATTGAACAAATTCAGGTTGTGTGGCCTCATCCTGCCTCCCTAAGATGCCACCGTTACCCGCGCTGAATTATTCATGCTCTGTTTTCTGGGAATGCTGAGTTTGTAGGTGAAATCCATAAACAGCAGAGAGAGCATGTTGGTGAAGGTGGGATCTGCCTCACGCTCTGTCTCGCCGGGGTGGCTGAGTGTAGCAGTAGGAGCTGTATTTGGTAGGTGTAGCTGTGAATTCCCATAAACACTCTGCCGTGTTGTGGTTGTTCGTGGCAGTACGAGCTCGTTGAGAATACAAAGCACTTCAAAGGGAGGTTTCAAGGGATGTTTCTTCGTTTAGAATGAAATGCAAATATTATGTGACCTCCAAACGGGGAAAACGTCATCCATGGAGTAGAAAAGGGGAAGTGCTCCCGTGCATAGTAAAATCAGGAACAACTCTACAACTGCTTTCTATTCCAAATAGGGCACCAACAAAGCGGTAATAACTTACAGGCTTGAAACTGCCAAGGAGTTTGACCTGCTTACACTAAATTCGTGCTCTGGGTTCTTTTCTAGAGGAGTCCCTCTCCTTTCTCTTTTGGATATTAACCTTCAAGGGCTAAAATTTGCTCTGTTCCATTTCTACATGTGTTTGTGCTTATGTGGGACCCTGAGAGACAGCAGTGTTAGTGCTGAAACCGAGCAGGGGTATTCCCGCTCTCAGAGGTGAAAAGCACACTCAAGATAACATGTATCTGTCTGTTAGGTTTTTAAGAGTTGTTTTCCTTTGTTCCCTCCCCCAGGCAGAATGGAATTCAGGAAGATGGGATTACCCTGTGATCAAGCTGACCCATTGTGCTGCCTTTCAGCATTTTCTTTATCTCATTTCCAGGGAAGGAACTCCCTCTCTTTCCCATAAGACTGTCCCTATCCTTTTGATGGGTTTATACAGGATTTCCTGCTGAGTCAATAGCGGAGGAGTGCAGGGAGCTAGCAGTCGGGATTCGCAGGGAGCCTGTGCTCAGCCGGAGGAGGTTCAGCCCGGCGGAGGCTGAGCAGCGCTGCCTTTTGACTTATGTAAGTGGCGACTTTTTGCTGTATAATTAATAATTGTAATAAAAGCACATTTGCATCCCATTGCACCAATACGTTCTCTGTGACAAGATTAAGAGATAACGCAAGGTCCAGACCCACTAACATCTTTACCAGTGGGTGGGTTTCAGCCCGACCGCGACTTTAGGGATCCGCAAGACCTGGTATTTTTTCCCTACAGATGCATGCTCACAGCGGGACCCCCGAGCGCTGCGGGCACGGCTCCGTGCCGGGGGGATGCCCTTTCTCTGTAACCGCTGAGTCCATCCCCCGTTTCGTGAGACCCCAGACCCCCCGCACGGCTCCCCCGGGGGCGCGGGGGGCGAGCGTGGCCCCGGTTCCCCGGGAGGGGCGGGGGGCGCCGGCTCCCGCGGGGCGGGGGTCGCGTCCCCAGGCCCCGCCCCCGCCGCCGATGGGGCGTGGCCAGCCCGGCCGCGGGCCAATGAGCGGGCGGTCACGTGCGGGGGCGTGGCGGCGCGGCCCCCCGTTTCCTGCGGGTCACGTGGCCGGTGCCCGGCGTTGCCGTGGCAGCGGCGGAGGCGGCTCCGGCTCTGACTCCGGCTCCCGATCCCGATCCCGATCCCGGTCCCTCTCCCGGGGCTCCCGGCACGGCCCCCGGACAGCAGCGCGGTGAGACACGGCCCGCCCCCGCCGCCCCTGGGGCCGCATCCCGCCCACAGGGGGCTCATCCCCAGCGGGGCCCGTGCTCTGGGTCAGCGGGCGGCATCCCCTCAGGCGTGTTTGGGGTGTGGGGGGCTCGTCCTGCTGAGGTGGGAGCGTCTCCTGCCCGCGGGGCTCCGGGAGAAGGGGGTCTCGTCCTGGCCGGGGTGCTGTGGGGGGAGTTGGATTTATCCCGCCTGAGCAGGGATTCCCCTGCCCGGAGCGCTGTGGAGCGGACGCGCCTCGTCCTGCCCGGCCAGGGGGAATGCCGTGCCGGGATGGTGGTGGTGGGATGCGCGCCTCGTCCTGCCTAGCTGGGGGCAATCCGCTGCACCTGCACAGGGTGAATGGAAAGGGCCCGCTGTGAGCAGAGAAGGGGTCCCGTCCTGTCCGGCAGTGCTTTGGAGGTGCCATGGGCTGCAGAAGGCAGGCCGGCTCCCGTGGGATATACCCGGCCGGGGAGTGCTCTAGGGGAGACACGGTGCGGGGAAGCCCCTGGCCCAGGGTGCTTTTGGAAGAGGGGACCGAGGGGTTGGGTCCCATCCTGCATGAGCAGTTGTGGAGGATCCTTGGGATGCTGGATCGGGATGCAGTGGGCATCCTGCCTAGGAAAGATCCTCTGTCCAGGTTGCCTTTGGAGGGGAAGGTCCTAGCTGGGAGGGGGTCTCATCCTGGCTTGAGGGATCCCCTGTCTGAGGCTGCTGTTGGACGGGAGATCCTCGCTGTGTGGGATCACCTCCTGCCCAGGGTGTGCTGAGGGCTGGGAAAAAGGAGGAGGAGAAATCCCCTGCTCCGGCGGTGCCCTGTGGAGGATCCCAGCTGTGGTGGTGGGACCAGGGGGTCGCATCCTGCCTGGGAGGTGATCCCCTGCTGCCACAAGGGTGGTCACAGCGATGGGGTGTTCACACCCTGCCTGGGTGCTCTGACACTCCCGGAGTGCTGCCTGAGGGAGTCCCAAGTCAGAAGAGAACATAGGAAGGGGTTTCCCACGGCAAAGAGGGCTTGAGTTCATGGGAGTGGAGTAGCAGGGCTTGGGATTTGGCTTGGCCATGGCCTGCAGGGGCTTGGACAATGTCAGACAGGGAAGGAAAGGACTGGCACAAACGCACAGACCAGTCTGGGGGGGTGTGGGGCAGAAACCTGGGACTGGGGAGGGGGCTGGCATCCCAAAACTAGGCAGAGCAGCTGCCAGTGCTGCAGAGACAGCGCTCTGTGGGCGACTGAGCACGGCAGTGGTGGGAGGGGGATCCGCACAGCTCGGCCCTGGTGGCGTTGGCTTCATTCCCAGCTGTGGCGAAATCCCCACACGTGCACCGCGATGTGAGGAGGCAATGGCTTTCCCTTTTCCAAAGGACAGCACTTGGCAGGTTAAGAAAATCAACATGAGGGAGCAATCACAGAGAGCTTTCTGTCCTAGCAGCGCGAGATGGAGTGGGGTCAGATGCGTCGGTGGTGCAGTGGAAGTGAGCAAAGACACAGCTGGGATGGACTCTGCCAGGGCTGCCTGAGGAAAATGTCTCCATTCCCCATCCAGAACTCAACGGCCCTGTGCAGTCAAACCCTGTAGGATAGTTATTTCTGTAAGGACAAGTGTCCTAAACCTTTAACTTTGCAAGGCAGGAGGGTGAAATCCCCAGAATAAGCCTCCCTGATTCAGACAGGCTGAAAAGTATTTCCAGAGTACAACTGCTCCAGCTACAGCGCATATAAAATGCTTCTTTGGTCTTGTGTTTCAGCCCTTGGAGCCCTCCACCCAGTCCCTCCATGTCCATAGCCAGCAAGGTGAGTTTGACTTCCTGGCACTGCTTGTTTGGGTTTCATTTGTGTTTATGGATTTTATTCTGAAGCTGTTTACTTATTTGAGAACATCTCTTGAGCTGCTCCAGAGTGAAAATTCAGCCTTGTGGTATTTTTAGCTTATTTTTCTAAGGAAAGAAGCAGATGTGATTGGGTTCTCTTGCCCTCTCTCTGTAACCTCTGAATTCATTTGTCTTTTTAATGGAATTTGTCCCAGGGGTCAAAGTTTCCTACATAGAAAGTTCCTAAGTATTTTGTGAAAATAAATGGCAGAGTAGAGGCCATCACTGTCCCAGCTGGGGACGGAGTGAATGAATTCACTCCACGCTATACATTGCAGGATCCACACAGGATGTTGTCACAGGAAACAGCTTTATAATTTTGCTGCTCACAGACTGTTTCTTCCTCCAGTCCTCCCAGGAGCCTTTTTTATTCTGTAAAATAGGTGATTCTTGCCTGTTCTGGAAACACAGATCAAGCAGGAAGGTTTGTCCCTGTTATTCATTCTCTTCTTGTTTTTATTATGGCGTGAAGGTTCTATTATTGCCTTACTTTTTGTTTGTTTGTTTTCTGGGGGGGGGTTTTTGTTACTTTTAAATATTTTGAAAACTCCTAAGCAGGTCAGGAGCCTCCCTGGAGTGTTCCAGGGGCTGTAATAATGGCCTTGTCAAAACGTGCCCAGGAATCATCTTGTGCTGCCATCCTTGTTATGTCTGAGGCGGCTGGAACCTGAAAGCTCCCCCCCCCTCCGTGTTCCATTTGCTAATCTTTGTTATTGTGCCTGAAACAGCTTCCTTCCCTTTTAGTAACAGCATTCAGGGTTGTGGGCCGCTGATGTCCTTTTGATCTTTGCCACTTCTCCAAGCCTCCCAGCGGTCATGGCTTTATTAGCTGTCCCCATGTGGCCCCTGTACATGGGGAGCTGGGGGGGATGCAGGCAGGGCTGAAAGGTGCCTGTGACCATGAGAGGTGGTGCTGGGACTAATTAGTGCCACACCAGGTGTGATTCTGGGCAGCATCTCCTCCTCCTGGGAGCTGGTGAGTGTTTTATAGCCAGAAGGTGCTGCTCTGGTGTCTGTCTGCCACCACCACAGTGCTCAGTGGCAGAGTTGTGAGTGAGGGGATTAAACAAAGAATCGTGGTTTCCATTCTTTGGAAGGCTGAGTTAGTTTCAGATGTCTGTCAGAGTTGAGAAATTTTTGCACAAAGCGTTCCATGGATGTTGTTCTGCGTCTGGGCACCACTAGAGCCATTCGGCAGCAGCCTGGGGACGTGGTGGTGTAAGGTATCCACCACCTGGAATAGTCTTGCTGCTTTCATACATCTCTCAGTGTAATTCCTTGAATCCAAAGATGATGGAATTTCCTGGAAGCAGCTCGCTTTTCCCCTTGGAATTGCTTTTTCCTTTCCCTCTGCTCAGAGCCACTGGTGGAAGTAAGGTAACAGGATTCTTGGTCAGATGTGGCTGATAAATGAAGTGTGAGCAGCTTAGGAAATTCAACTTCCCACTGCAAAACCTTGGGAAGTTCATTTGTTAACCCTACACAGCATTCAGCTCTGTTATTATTGGGGGAGAACCGTGCCCATCTAAACTGAGCTGTGATGAGCAATGGTTTAACTGAGAAAAACTGGTGTGCTGGTTTGAAAATAAACCAGTGGGAGAAATTAACTCCCACACAAATACCTTGAGACAGGCTTCAGGTCGGAGTTACAATTTGATAGGAAGATTACAATAGATGCAATGACACAGGAGAACTGGTTTAAACCCACGAAGTCAGAGTACAACATGGCCCCTGTTGGTCAGGGTGGTGGTTGCAGTCCCATTAAGCAGTGGTTGCAGTGCTGTTGAAGTGATGGTTGCAGTCTTGTCGAAAGCAGTGGTCCTGTGGAAAGGTCTGGTTCCTCCAGTGGAAGTTCGGGTCCTCCTCTGGATGTCCAGTGGTGGTGGTGTTCAAGTCCCCAAACTCACATACAGTCAGATTCAGGCAGGAAGGTTCGGTTCCTCCCCCAGGGCAGGGAATTTCACAATGGAATGGTGTGACCCTGTGAGTCACAGGATATTCTGGGGAGTCCTTTATGTCCTAGGTCGTTACAGCTGCCCGTTGGTGCTGTTGAGCCATTATGGCCCATTGGCAGGGATGACCCCCTTGGGCTGGGTGTAGTTATCACAGCTGAGCTAATCGATTGGTGAAGACAAAGAAACACCACCCTGCCATGCAAGGTTTGCCTCCTTCCCTTATCTAACACCCAGCTTGCATCCTGGGGGGTCGGGTGTGCACTGTGCAGCTCCTGCAAACGACCATTAACAGCTCTTTAGGAATAATGTCGATGGGAGTAGAATACACAGTTTGGTTACACCCCAGGTTGTAACCCAGGACGAATGGTTTCCAAAGAAGGAGCAAAAAGTGACTCCCTGAACTGGTGTTACTTTGGTACTCTAAGGAGATGTGTTTGGAGCCAGCCCATGATGCTCTGGGAGATGAACTGTCAGCTCAGAACAAAGATAAGATGGGGGCCAAGTGTATTTATTTAAAACAGCGAGAAGGAATTAAAGAGCAAAGTTGAGGTGCCTACTCTGAAATGAAAATCTGGATGCTGTGCAGCCTTCCTGACTCCTGCTGGAGTAGTTCCCTGGTGTACCTTTGTAATCTTTCCTAGTTCTTGTGGTCATTTTTGGCAATTATGGATGGTCCTTTCTAAGTTCTGTCCTCCAACTGTGATGTTATTTGATCCATCATTTTCCACTGACCAAGGGCAACTTTGTTCAACTGTAGCTTTTCCAGTAGCTGGGGTACATCCTGTCCAGCACCCCCTCTTGAACATGACTGTTTTGTTCCCTCAGCATTTCTCTCATCATGAGTTCTGAATTAAACGTTCCGGTGGATCCATCCACTCCTGCTTGCTGCTCTGAGCCTGGCACAAAGGGCATGGATTATCGGGACTGGGTCCGACGCAGCTACCTGGAATTGGTCACATCCAACCACCACTCCGTTCAAGCCCTTTCCTGGAGAAAATTGTACCTGAGCCGAGCCAAACTGAAAGCCTCCAGCAGAACCTCTGCTCTGCTCTCTGGATTTGCAATGGTATGTGTGTTTTATAGCTTTTTGAACTGTGAAGGTTTCTGAGTTCCCTAAAATCAACTATTAATCAGTGTTTTCCTCCTGGGAAGAAGCAGGGAGTTGTTTCCTGAAGAGACAGGAGGCATCTGCCTGGGGGCTTCTGTTTGGCTGCTACTGCTGCAGTTTGAGGCTGACTCTTTCACTGCAGCAGGGATACATGAGCTGTCTAACAGCCAACCCACACACTCCCGAGTCAGCCCTTTAAAAATACTAATCCCCTACCTGCAAGGGATCCTAAGTGCTCCAGCAGCATTGCTAAACAATCCAGAACCTCCTTTGGCCCTGAGGCTGTCCGGTGCTGGCTGCCTTCATGTGAGGCTGCTCTTAGGTGTGGAGCACTTTCAGGCCCCTGTGGTTGCTGTGGTCCTGAACATTGTTTTAATTTCTCTGTGTGTTTTCTCAGGTCGCAGTGTCTAAAATAAGGTGGAGGTTGGGTCACAGTCTGCCAAAGTGAAGTTTGCATAGCGTGATCAGGGAGATCGTGTTATACCACTGAGGTGTGAGAAGAGGCCCTGAGCCTCAGACCTGGTGTCAGAGGGCTCTGCAGCCTGCAGGGAGCCAAACCTGGTATATTTTTGTCAGTGCTGCCTATTGGAAGTGATCCCTGGTGCTTGCTTTCTGCTGTGCAGCACTTGGGTGTTATTTGGAAGCGATTTGCATAGGTCAGAACCATGTCAGGGGTGAGCAAATAAACAAGACTGAGACAGTCAGTGTTCCAGTGCTCAGGCCTGTCTGAGCTGTGTGTCAAAACACCACCATGCTGGGTCAATGGGAGCCCCTTCATCTCCCCTCTACTTTTGCCTACTGGGAGTGAGAATTGAAACCAGTTTGGGGGAGGTTTCCTGTTCAGGAAATGAGCAGGTCTGATTGTTCCCGAGGTCTGTCAGCAGAGGGGCAGAGGGCAGCACCTGGGTGGCATGGGACATGATGTGAAGATGTTTCATCCTGCAGCTCAGAAGCTGGGGGGGAAAGACAGATTTCAGGAACTTTCCAGATAGCCTTTTTTGTTTTATTTTAGTTTCTTCCGCTGCTTTTTCCTTCCCCAGCCCCCCAGATCATGAATCATCCATACCATTACAACAGTCTGGGATGATGAAGTTGGTCACCCAAAGTGAAGCTGGAAAGCTTCAGTGGAAGCTGGCTGGAGTGAGGACAGGGTGCTCAGTTGCTTTGTCATTGCTCTTCGCTTACTGGCTGTGTGCAAAAGATGCTCTTAAAAGCTTTTGACAAAATCTGTGTTGGTTTGTAACCAAACTCGTGTGCTGCAGGGGCAGAAGGTCCCTCCCTCCTCTTTTTGAGAAAGCTGGTTGGTCTCCTGTAGACTTCTCTCACTCAGGAGTTACCTGACGCTAAAAAGCCTCTCACGTGCATGCCCTGTGTGCCTCTGGTTACTGGAGTTCTGTTGTGACTGTTGTCTGTCACATGATCATTAAATTAACATTTTGTATTGCTGGGGACTGACCTACCAGCGTGGTCACACGAGGCGTCCATGCTGGGGTGTGTTGTCACTGGCACCACTGGGACTCGGGGGGCTTGCAGCCCACCCACACTGGAGGGCTGGACCACATCTCTGAAAACAAAGCACACTTTCTCAGCTCTCACAGCAGAAAGTTGCTGAAAGTCTTTGGCAAACACACAAAATTAACCATTGGTTTTACATTCTCTTTGAACTGTTTAAAGTGCAGTAGAATATACACAGGTGTAAGTAGTGTTAATTATGCTCACCATCCTAACAAAAGAAATAGACTTGAAATCAGTAATTAAGAAAAAAAATCTCTTGCAATAAGGAATTCTCTTTATTAGCAAGCTTTTTCCCCAGCTGATTGGAAAGCTGAGGTATTTGTTCCTACTGGCTCATTTCTCCACTGGTAGTTTGGCACACATATATTTGGTACACGGATGTTTACTCTCTAGTAAGAGCACCTCTTTGGCTATCGATGA
This sequence comes from Eulacestoma nigropectus, assembly GCA_013397775.1. NCBI lineage: Eukaryota > Metazoa > Chordata > Aves > Passeriformes > Eulacestoma > Eulacestoma nigropectus. The sequence goes on from VZTE01002230.1 coordinate 436,202, forward strand.
AAGAAGAGAAGTTATTTAGAGATAAATACGTGTAGACGTGGCACTTAGGGACATGGTTTAGTGGTGGACTTGGCAGTGCTGGAGTAATGGTTGGATTCTGTGATCTTAAAGGTGTTTTCCAGTCTGAATGATTCCGTGATTCTATTAAATAGTTTCCCAAAGCCTCGAGTGCATTTAACGGTGTAAAGAAATATCATCCAGGGCATGGCTATTGCTTTATTTACTTCCCTGTCCGTGTGTTTGATGCAAGCTAGTTCCATATTGACTGAAATTACTGTGAGCTGATGGATATTTCATCAACAGGCGGTGGCTCTGATCCAGCTCCTTCTGGACAGGCTGCAGAATAATGCGAACCTTCCTCGTTACCATCTCTGGTATTCCTGACAGAGCACTGGGCAGGTCAGGAGGATGTGGGTCAGTCCAGTGCCAGGTCTGCTTGGAGGTGGGCAGTAGGGCAGCTGTATCTGCCTCGAGGAGACTACAAATAAAGGACATTTAGAGGGAGCTAAGGAAACCTCCTTAATAGCTTTCCTGATGGAAATAAGAGCTGTTACTGCTAAACCATCTTCTCAATACTTGTCCAATTGCTACAGGATATGTATTTGATTAAAAAAACCAAAACAAAACAAAAACCCCAACAGATCTACTGGAGTGATTGTTTTTACAGTCTGCCAAACCATCTGTGTGAATGTGTCATGATTTATGTTAAGCCATTTGTCGTCCTTTTGCCTGATATTATCTGTCCTGGTCTAAATTTCTCAAGATGAATAACATCTTTGTTGTGGACAGTCTGAGCTATACTGGTCTAAAACCCACCATCACTGCATGTAATTTAATTGCAGTTTAATTCTAGAATGTTGTGAGCACTTGGTCCTGTAATTCTGGAGTTCAACTGGGTGATTCTCAAGCTTAAAATTAAGTCTGTGCTGAAACATTCCATGGCTTGTCAGAGAGCTCAGCCTTGCAAAGTTACTGCCAGGAAGAGGTTAAAATAAAGGGGGCTATTACATGGAAGAGTATAATTGTATCAAACATGGCATATTAATAGTTTTACAGGCTAGGCAACGTCTTTAATGATTTTTAAATGGGATATGTCAGCTTGTCCTCTTTCTCTTATCTCGGTCAGGGAATGACATGACAGCCTGTGCTGGGTAGAGCAGTGAGTTCACTCACCTTTTCAGTACTTGTTTGGGTTAAATGAACTGTTTTTCTGCCTTGCTGCCCTATGTGGATTGTTGATGTTTCTTCGTGAAATACCTCTTACTGAGCCATCAGTCAGTGTTAAAAATTCATCACATTGCACAGCCAAAGCTTGCCCTGGGGAATAGGTTAGTCTGGGAGGAAACATCCAATTAGCTGAAAAGTGCTGCTCATGTGAAGGATAACAAGCAGAAATTGATATGTTGACATCAGCCAGGCTTTCAGCTTTAACATAAAGCTATAAATTGGACATGCAGGTACAATTCCCATTCCGCTGTGTCTCTGGCTCTTACAGCACCCCATAATGAACAATGTACCTGCAGGTTTCCCTGGCTGATGGGGCGTGACTGGCAACCACAGTGCTGTACAAATTCATTGTACGGTGAAGCAGAGAATAAGTCTGATCTCCTCCCTCTCGAATCAATATAGGGGGAACTGCAAAGGGAACATACACAAGGCAACGTGAAATGTGTTCTAATTAAATTGACCTTGTAATAGGTAGTGAAGCCAATCCTGTGTTAGGATTTTCTCTGCTATACAAAACTACTGTAATCTGCAACCAGGAGCCTGTAAAAACAAGCAAACAAAGGTAAAACCCCGACATGTTCATGATCAGAACAGAAGGCTGGGAATGCCCAAGAACTCTCACAGTATTTTTGATGTCTCTAATATCTTAAATAGTTGATGTAGCTATAAAATCCAGACTTGCAGAGACTGACCATTTTCCACACGTGTTTTATCTTGTTTGCTGGTAAATGTGTTCAGACTTGACTGTGGTCTGATGGGTTTCAGAGCAAATGCAGGTAAGGCAGCAGTCATGCCAACTGGTTTCCATTCCCTTTAATCCTTTTCAGGGCCTCCAACAGGGACAACATGAGCATACCCCTAATCTTCCAGTGCCTAAATAATATTATTAACAAGTAATGCCAGAGCAAGTGGTGCAGGTGATTATACAGAGCCTGAAATGGCTGCTCAGGGGAGTCTCATGTGAAGTCTGGATAACGTAATCGTGAGTCAGTTCTGCTAAATCTTTCTGTGTCCCAGAACCGAGTGCAGATTTGAAACTTCGCCTTCTCGTGATGTTCTTGAGAGGGGCTTCTTTCCAGCAAGCTGTGCTGGGCTGGAGCAGCAGGTCAGCTGGGATCACCAGAGGTTTTCCTTGCTGCCAAGAGAGTTAACTTCTCTGCAAATCATAAAGTGCAGCTGCAGATCCAAGCCAGCTGCTAGAGACGAATGTTTGATAGTCTTGTCGACTGCTTTTGTGGCTTCTCTTAGCAGAAGGTTTGTGCAGTCCTTTCAGGGATGCCACCACACAGAAGTACTGGTTTGCTTCACAGGCAGCTTAAGTAATTGTAAAAATTCTTAAGCTAAACCAGTTAACAAGACTCCAGTTCTGATCTCAAAAGAGCCTCCTGCTCTCTTGCACATATTCTGCTTCTTAAGCTTTATTTGATTAAAGTAAAAATAGCTTTAGAGACCTGCTGTATGATAGCTCTTGTTTTGGGAAGCAGACTCCTGAGTTGCTGAGCACACCCATAAGCCGGTAGCTGTCCACTTCTGCTGAGTGTATCACTAAGTTATTACCTCTCAAGGGAGAAATTTGAGGATATAAATAACTTAAAAGTTATTTATCTGGGCATATTTGTAATAAAAACTAACGTAAACTGTTCTGAGAATAGAAGGCAGTTATTTTAACTATGAGCTAACTTAAACTGTAAAGTAGCATGTGTATTTCCCATGGTGGGTAGTGAAACCTGGCTGGCCACTGGCCAGAGGAGCTGCTTGGTTTTGCTTTTCTTTACACGCCTGAAGTTGAAACTTCCTGCGCTGCAGCCGCAAGGAAGGAGTGGCAGGAGAGGGTGTGGTGGTGGGTTATAGCAGGCTGTCAGCTGCCTCCCAGCCCCACGTGGCATCTAATGAGCTCCTTCTGTTGTGTGCTGGGTTTGGGGCAGCTCCTGTGGGTCATGGTGGCAAGGAGAGGCGTGTTCTTTGAGAAGACCACGGCCTCAGAAAGGCCACAGAACAGGCAGCACGTGCGTCCTCGTGGATGACAGCAGTGATCCATCTGGGCTGCCATTCCAAAAAGCTCTGGAGTCTGTACTTGGCCTTAGGTGTTCTTCCTGAATCAAGATGCTTTCCTGGCTGAAAGCCTTGAAAAGAGGAAAGCCAGCAGGTGTTGACAAGCTCTTTGTTCCTTCCCCAGGTCGCCATGGTGGAGGTGCAGCTGGAGGTGCAGTACAAGTACCCCCAGATGCTGCTGATCGCCTTCAGCGCCTGCACGACGGTGCTCGTGGCCGTTCACCTCTTCGCCCTCCTCATCAGCACCTGCATCCTGCCCAACGTGGAGGCCGTGAGCAACATCCACAACCTGAACTCCATCAGCGAGTCCCCGCACGAGCGCATGCACCCCTACATCGAGCTGGCCTGGGGCTTCTCCACCGTCCTGGGAATCCTCCTTTTCCTTGCGGAAGTCGTGCTCCTGTGCTGGATAAAATTCCTGCCCGTGGGCTCCATCCTGAAAAACGAGACCAGCAACGTGGAGAAGCCCAGCAGCCACGCAGGGTGGCAGTCGGCACTGGTGTCCACCATCATCATGGTCCCCGTGGGTCTGATTTTTGTCGTCTTCACCATTCACTTCTACCGCTCCTTGGTGCGGCACAAAACGGAGCGGCACAACCGGGAGATCGAGGAGCTCCACAAACTGAAAGTGCAGCTAGATGGGCATGACAGAGGCATGCAGGTGGTGTGACAGAGCCTGCACACAGCTCAGCTGGGGCTGAGAGCAAAATACCTGGTCTGCTGCTTGGTGAGGTGCACCAGGGATGGATTGTCTTGAGGCTTAAATCTGTAAATGCTACTTGCCTGCCATTTCTAGCTGTGGGTTCTTGTGCTGTTCCACGTGCTGGGGGCTCTGCCCTGATTCTGGTCCCACACACTTGGTACTTAAGTCGACACTGCCATGGTGTTCAAGGTCAAAACTTTATCTACCTTAACACTGGTAGCCAAAAATCTGTATTTTTTACAAATGCAATATTCTGTTGCCAAAAGTGAAACTGCATCAGCTGTCCCAAAAGCCAGTGTGTGTTTGTGTGTGTGTGTAGGACCTGTCTTAGATGTCAGAACTCCCTGGCTGTCAGTGCAGCCACAATTAACTGGCAGCTCTTTCCTAGAGCAGAGCTGGTTAATGTAGGTACCTGCAGCTGACTCAAGGACATCCAGGAAAGCACAACAGAAACTGAGAATGTTGATCACCGTTGTTCCAAAGCAAGTATTCCATAAATACACAACCAGAAAGAAAACAGCCTTAGCTTTTATGTTCTTTTTTTGCTATTCTTTACTATATTTTTACAGCTTGGGAATTTTGAATTGCAGGAGGCTGGGAAGTTCTCTCGTACTTTCTTCAGCAGCATCTGTCACTTTAGATTGAGTAAGTGCCAAGATCATGTGTTTTTTCCCAATAAGAGGCAAGAGTGCCCAGGGAAGGCTTACAGGTGTTTTAGTTTTAACAAGGACATTCTTAAAACAGAACAGTGACAGGGAATTTAATGAGACAAGACTTTGAAGGACTAACAAAGCAAGTTTCAAGGAGGTAAAGGAGTGACAGCGAGTATTGTAGAAATCTGCCACTGTGTCTTCTTCACTTGTGCATTACTGCGATGCCTTTTGCCTGGTTTGCTGGAGAGAACAAGCCCAGTCCTGTGTTATTTCATCATTTGGAGTTTGATTTTTTTTCTTTTTTTAATTGGCTGTAGCATTTTTCTGTCAGAAATGAATGCTTCCTTCTCCCTCCACCAAAGTAGACAACTCCTCTGGTGGAAGCTGGAGCTGTCCTGGCGAGCCTGATGGAGCTGGATCCCGGCAGGAATGCTGTGTGCCATTAAAGAGCTATCCCTTTCATTTGAGCTCATTTCTTTTTTCAGCAGCTGAGACAATGACACTTGCATGTCTGTGTTGCTTAGCAAGGGAAGCTTGTAAATTCCATAGCATCCTTGTGGGTGAGAACTTCTGTAAAAAAAACCCCCGATTTTATGATTTTTGGTAACTTTGTGGAGAGAAAAGAGTGTTTTGCAATCATTAGCTCTTTTAAGGGAAAGTCAGGCTTTCTGCCGCACAGGGCTGCAAGAAGCATAAGCACATTTTCTTGGCCCTGATCCTGTGCTGCTTTCCTCCTCTGCACTCCAGAACTGCAGTTTCAGAGTCTCCGAGGCCTTATAGGTTTCTGAAATCATTAAGGATGTTTATAATGCTCTATTTAACCCTGATCTCTCATTCCACTGGGATTTGAGGACTCTAATGGCAGTGTATTACACATCAGCTTCCCAGAAGAGAGAGTGCATGCAAACCCTAGGGCAGCAGGGTGAGACCATCCCAATATTCCTCTCTGGCGAGGGCCTTGGGAAGCCAGCTCTCATCTCTCTTGTTTACATGCGAATGTGAGCATTGCTGAACAAGTTGCTTAGCACTGTGTCTGTGGCTTTCATCTGTTGTTCTTGCTGCAGTTGGCATGTACCATATTGGCTGATGTGCAGCAAAGAAAATAGTCTTTGTGTGCTAAATGACTAATCTGTACTAGTGTGCATATGCAAAAAACAAGGAGTGTCCTCCAGGAAGTGGGGTGGTCATGCAATTCATATGAACTCCCCAGGACTCTGCCCTATCTCCCTCCTCTTTTTACCATAATAAAAATTAAAAGGTTTATACAACAGAATCAGAGTTGAGTTTTCTGCCAAGTGCTACACGTGTCAGCTCCTCCACCAACAGAATTTCTGTTGTGAGGCCAGAGCCAGAGCAGATGAGATCAATTTCTCATCTGTACTTTGCACTCTCCTTTAACATCAGTAATAGTAGGACCTTGCGTGCTGAGGGGCTCAGGAGGCTGTCAAAGAAAGTACTGCACCATTTTTGCAATATCTTTTTAAAAGGTTTCCCCCTGTGCGTACAGTGCTGCAAAAGCAATGCAGTTTGTTTGGAAACAGCCAAATCGTTCATTTAATTTTTTCAAATGTAATAAACTTCAGCAAATGGAGAAATGCAGCAGAAACTGTGCTTTGATTTTGTAGAATAACTCGTTGAGGCTTTGCTGGGATTGGATTCAAGATCAGTCTCAAGGCAGCACATCTGTGACTGGAGTGGGATCACCTTACTGCAGGGGGGAGTCAGAGCTACAGTTTTGGGATGGTGTCCCAAGGGCAAATGCGCTTAAAACAGAATAATAACGTGCTTTCCTGTCTTTGCTTGTAGCTCTGTTTCTTGTGTCTCTCTGGGCACTGAGTTCTCCCTTCCATGTGAAGCCCAGGGGGGTATTTTTGCTCTTTGATTCTCAAGGTTACCCATCACCTTCGTGCTGTAACTCCTTTCCCAACAACAGCGCTTACTTTTCTTGCTCCTGCGTCTCTTCCTACAACTTGTTTACATTTTCACCACTGTTGGGTCCAGACTTGTGTTGCAGAAGGGTTGCCTGTGGTACCAGCCACGGGAGTTCATCCATAAAGGAAGGAGTAGGGATGTTGTGGTTGTCCAGCTGGGTGTTTCTGTGCTACAGCACCAGAAAATCCTCCTTGCTCCTGCTGCTGCCCCCGTGGCTGTCAGCAGGATTCCCATCAGTCAAGCCAGCCTTTCCATGCTGTCACTGCTGTCCCAGCAGGGCTGGCAGCTCTCTGTGTCATGTCTGGGTTTGTCTGCCCGTGCCTGGCCACGTCTGTCCTGTTCTGTCACCTCTCTGTCGTTCCTGGGCTGTCTGCCGTTCTTGGAGTGTCCCAGGTTTTGTGCGGCTGCAATCCTGCAATGCCTGCATGGAGATGCTTCTCCTAAGGGTTCTACCTTCAGCTGGGGACGTGTGTTGAGGATCTCCCCTGGCATGTGTTGGCTTTCTGTGCCAGCTTTGGGCCCTGGGCTGCTGCAGTCTGGGGTGGCTGCTGCCCTAATTCTCAGCCCCCCTTGGGCTGTGGCTCTCTGGACCACTTATTGCCTTGTTTGAGCTATTTCTCCAATTTTTGCACTGGAGCTTAGCACAGCAACAGCCATGATCTTGCTTCTGAGTCCTGAGTCTTCCTCCAGATTTTTTTTTTTTTTGACAGTTTTTGCCCAGCAGGAAAATGCCTGGGACCCTACCTGCCCACCCTAAAGCAGGGAAGGAGCTCTCAAGGACAGGGGAACAACACTTCTTTGTATCATTCCTGGGCGCTGGCCTTGGTTTAGGAGGCAATTCCTCTCTCCCTTTCCCTCTTAGCAGGACTAAAAAAGAGGTACAACCACGAGCTGGAGGAGCAGGATCGGGTTCTCCCTTTGCCGTGTTCAGTGGCAGCTCTCACTCTGTGATCTCCCTATTTTTAACATCGCCCCGGGGCAGGCCTGGCTCCCTGTTTCAGTGGAGAGGAGGGGAGGCTTTCTGACCATGAGAGATGGAGTAATGTTGGATTTGACCACGTGACAGATGAAAGCGATACCGTGCGAGAGCCCCGGTGCAGGGAGCGCTGCTGTCAGCGCTCAGATATGTGGAAGTGTTTATGGAGAGCACTGGGGTGGGTGCAGCTGCAGAGCAAACATCCTTCCACATCTTTCCATTCCCTTGCTCTGGGATGTGGGGATGGGCAATCCCAGTTTGCCTCGAGGTTACCTGTGCTGGGCTCTGGGCTGGAGGTGATCCTCCTGCCTTTCTGGGGGATTTCACAATGTGCTTTCTCTTCTTTTCCTGCCTTCAAACAAACAGAAGGCCTTGGAGTTTCCCCGCTGCTCTAGATTCCTTATCTTTTAAATCTCATTGCATCAACTTCTAAGACAGCTTCCTCAACACCCCCTCAAGCTGCAATCTCAAATGCAGGGGGGGTATTTTCTGATTAACTCACAGGCTGTCTCCTCTACAGCCATCTCAAAGCAGTTTCAGTAATTAAAATCGACTGGCTGGATTTGGAGAGTATTTCCCTGAATCCCTGTGTGTCCAGCTGGGAGCTTGCTTTCTGCCCAGAGGTGTGACAGCCATGAGTGCTAAGAGAAAAAAAAAAAATCTGTATTTTAGCTTTGCCTGTTCTTGTTTTACCTCTGCATGAACGATATTTAATGTAGAACAACCAATGTATCTCAGTTATTGCCCAGCTGTGTGAGAGAAACTGGATAAACTTGCTCAGTTTTATGCTTCTTGGTGATTTCAGACTGATTTTTTGAAAGGCAGCTCGAGTCCTCCAGCATCCTCTATGGGTTAACTTGGGTTCTGCCTTTTTGAAAAAAAGCTTGGTCAGATATTATCGTTCTCCTTTGCAATGCACAAGGAGATAACAGTTAGATGCACTTCCTTTGAATGAGGGTCTGAGGCTTGGCACATATTTTACAAGGAGGTTAAGGACACAAACAGCTCTGACAGGAACTCCTATATCAGGAAGATGATTAAAGTTTGCCTTATGTTAATAATACCAGCTTAGTGGAAAAAATTGCTTTTAAGAGCTCATTAATTAAGATTAAAACATCTTTATGCTTTTCTCAAATTTCTGTGGTACTTGACAGTTAATTGTTAATGTTTTGTAACACTGCAAACCAGGATCTTCTGGCACTTTTTTCTGGCTTTTTAGGAGAGAATGTACGTAAAGTTTTTAAGGAGTAATACTGAACAGATGGGTGTGCAATTGCATTTTGATCTAAGGATGATGCCCAAGAGGCTGTCTGACAGGTGAAAAATGTCAAAAGACTGGCACAGCAATGCCTATGTAGTGACTGGATTAAGTCTTGGATTTCAAAAACTCCAAGAAAAAGCTCTCACTTTTTGGCTCGGTATTTAATTATTTGCATTTTTCACATTTAAGATGTCAGCTAGGAAGAGCTGGAATCTTCTGGCAAGAATAGCAGCTTCCTGCATAGTTCAATCGAGGCAGAAAAATTCAGCCAGCAAATGCAGAGCACAAAATGAACTAACACTGTGTAAGTTATTGTGGCAATCTGATTCATCAGAATCCATCATCTGCTTTCACTGTGGAGAGAATGGAGCAGCAGGGACGCACACAGAAAGTGTTTTAGCAGCCTGAGAGCACAATATAAATGTAAAAGGGAGCACTGGAAACTAGGGCCAAACATTAATGGCAATACTTGACTGCTGCAGTGTGGTGAGCAGAGAGCAGATCCGTGGAGAGGCTTGGAACTGAAGGGTGAGGAGGATACAGGTGCAGTGTTTGATCTCTGACAGCCTGCACTGGGTTTCCTCCCTGTGTGTCTGTGCCAGGCTGGCAGGCTCCTCCTCCTGCTTGGACAAAGCCCCTCTGCTCCAAAAGCAGCTCCAGGTGCTGTCCTGGGGACATCCCGACAGTGCCGAGCCCTGTGGACACCAGGCTGCGGAAAAAGGTGAGGATCTGCTGCTCTCAGAGCTCTCCCTGCTTTTGGGAGTGAGCTGGACAATCACAGAATGGGTTGGGTTGGAAGGGACTTTAATGATCATCCAGTTCCAATCCCCTGCCATGGGCAGGGACACCTTCCACTATCCCAGGTTGCTCCAACCTGGCCTTGGACACTTCCAGGAATGGGGCAGCCACAGCTTCTCTGGGCACCCTGTGCCAGGGCCTCCCCACCCTCACAGGGAACAATTCCTTCCAAATACCTAATCTAGATCTACCCTCTTCCAGTTGCAGCCTATGAGGAATTTCCTGGGACAGAGCTTGCTGTGAGCAGGTGTGGCCTGCCTGTTGTGTGTCTGTCTGCAGTGAAGAGGTTCCATCAGAGAGGATGTGCTGTGACTGCTGCAACTGCTGCTGGAGCTCCTTGATGGCACTCCCCAGCCCACCTGGATGGAGGTTTGGAGTCTGGGACTGCCCATGGGAGCCCTGCTAGTAGGTCTCTGCTGGAATTAGCACTAAACTGAATGTGGCTCATTGTGGCCCGCAAAGGGCTCTGGTTGTATCTGATGGCTTAAACTGATAAAAAATATCCTGCTTGACCCATGTGATTCCTGGCAACTGTCCTGGGTGAAGAGCTTCCTCCCTGGCAGTGCCCTGCCTGTGGCAGGGGTGTTTTACTGTGCAGCAAATCCTGTGCCAAGGAGGTACTTCTGGGGCAGAATACAGCAGTGCAGGGATGCTGAGATCTGTCCCCTTTCCTTCCCAACTAAAGCTGGGCAGCACTGCCTGGTGGTGGCAAGGTGGTGTTTTACTGTGTGACTGTGCTGAAGAGCTTTCATGGCACCACTGTGTTTATTAAAGGATCACGCCTCTTCCACAGCACAACTTCATTTTCAAGAGCACAGAAGTTTGTTCAGAGCAGACAGATGGCCTCAGATCAGCTTCTGCTGCAAATGACTACTTGAATCTTAGGTACGAGGCATGATTCAAACCTGACTGCTGGAGGTGCCAGGAAAATAAATGATAGCTGCCAGGGTTGCAGTCTGTTGCCCAGCTAATTCCCAAAATCAGACTCTTGCTACTGAGAGCTGACAGCGGGGTTCAGGGATGACAAATGATCAGAAAATAACACAGTCTGTGCAGGCCTTTGGTCTGATCTCTGTCCAAGCCTGAAGAGTCAGCGTTGGCCCTCTGCAAATGCTGCTCTTTGGTCCCAGAAGATACAGGTCACACATGGAATTTATGATTAATCCTCATTGTTAGAGCCTGAATCTTCAGCAAAGGATAATTACTTTCATTAGTTCTCAGTGTGTTGTACTGTCTGTGGAGAGATACTTGCTTACCCTCCTCCCCTGAGACCTGGTGGGCGAGGAGATAGTTGTACCCCCAGGGCTTAGTGCAACATTTAAACCAGTCTGACAGTATCAAGTATGGGTCTGGAAAGCTTAAAATCTGTGGCAGGGCTTGGGCTGGAACTGTGTCAAGGGCTGTTTGATACTCTGTTTAATGTTTCTAACTTTCTCTGTTTAAGTGTTTAGGAAATGGCTGTTGGCTTTTTTGTTACAACGCAGGTAGTGGATTCAGCCTCTCATTTCTGACTTTGGCCTAAAAGCTGCCATTGCCCAGGAGGCTTCGATGCCCACCCCTTTTACTTCTGTTTGTTAAATTTCCAGTTTATTGAGCTTATCTCTGCACACACCTGCTTCCTTACGCCCGCCTCAGAAATAAACCGTCATACAAATTCCCTACCTCGTTTTACACATCTCCCAACAAAATCCAACCTCTTGGTCACACGGGTCTCCCTTGAAAGGAAAGAGCAATTTGCAGCAGTTCTTTGCCCAGTCCCTCGTGCCTCCCCCCGGCGCTGAACTCCGCGGAGAGCTCCCTGAAGGTGACGCAGACGCGGCGGTGCTCGATGTGCCTGCGGTGGATCCCGTGTTTCCACTTGTACCGCGCGTCCCCGTGCAGCACCACCAGCGACCTCTGGGGCAAGGGGATGGCCACACTCACCTCCTTACCCGGAACCAGCCTCGGGGACAAAAAGCACTTGGTTCCCTCTTCTTCTGAATTTCTGCACGCTGATGTCTGCGTGGAGGATCCAGGGGGACTTAATTCCTCCTTACTGGAAATTGGAAATAATTGGATGGTGTCCTCTGAGTCGCAGGACATGGACAGGACAGTTTTTGAGAGCAAGTTCAAGCTGACCAGGCGCTCCCCCCAGAGCCACCAGTCATCAAAGTGGGGGTCGATGGCAGAGCCTCTCTCTGGTCTGTAGTCCAGGTTACACTGTTCCACAGGCAAGAAACCACTGAGCACAGCACAGGCCTTCATCTGGGCCACAATCTTCCTGCTGAAACTCGGCAGACCAGTAAAGCTGCCAGCTTTCAGCCTTTGTTTCTTGAAGTTCACTTTGGGTCCATAGTCCTGTTGGAAAAGAAGAGGGAGGGAAAAGCTGGTGTAAAGGGAAAATCTAGGACAAGTCTTTTTGGAGAGGCTGTTCCTGCAGAGTTCTGTTCTCATCTCTTCCAGTGACCTGGTTGCCAGGTTGCAAAAGGACTCCGTGAATCTACATTAATCTCTGTGGATTTATAAAGTAAAACCAAATATAAACACCCACTTCTTTCCCTTGGAGATTGTGTGAACTTTAATGCTTGAACACACACCATCAAATACTGTTTGTTGTAACTATCGTGTATTTTTGCAAGAAGTTGATTTTAATTACAGGTAATTCTTGCCATTGATTTCAGGAAAAGCTTTCAAAGGAAAACACTTATTGAAACATCTCAATATTTTGGGTTTTAACTGAAAACAGCTTTCCTTTTCCAGAGGGATCTAAGATCAGATATGCTTCTAAGGCCCAACCTGTTTCTTTCGGCCTGACTGTGACAGTTTCCAGTCATCTCGATCCATCAGTTCCACTATCTCACACTCTTCATCTTCACTGATGAACTCCTCCACCAGGAACACCCCTGGAAAGGGAAATGCCCAGCCAGCAAATTCCGAGTGCTCATTTCCTTTAGCTAGGCCTGTTGCTGGACAGTAAGTGAAATTATCTTCTCCCTGTGGAAATATCAACGGAAAAGAAGAAAAGCAATAAGATATTTCCATTATTTACCCCTGCAACCTTGGTATTGCATCATGAAAACTGCACAGGATTCTTGCAGACAAGAGAAATTTTGCAGCTGCTTTTGGGGAACAACTATTCCCTGGTCTGTTTTTTACAGCTGCAGCATCACTGTGCTGCTTGCTTGAAGCCACTTTTCTTTCCTAATGATGTCTTTATCCTGGAAAGGCAGGGAAGAACCGATGATTTCCAGGGCCACAGGTATAAAGAGATTAATGGTGGGTATTGCTGCAGAGATATGTTTTGTCGTAGCAATAAATATTGAATGAGCAAAGTTGATAAAAATCGCGCAGGCCACAAGGCTAAGCTGTAACAAATGAATGTGAATGTAACACGCGAGGCTCAGGTGAGCTCCGGCTCGGCTTCTGAGCGTCATTGAGGTGAACAATTCACAATCGTTCACCGCCGGGGGGGCTCTGCCCTGTCCCCGTCGTGTGGCCCTGCGGCCCCCGGGGTCCCGGCCCCGCTCCGGGCACGGGGGTCTCGCAGCCGCCCCGCCCCGAGGGGCCACGGCCGGCGCCCCCCGCCGCCCCCCG
>VZTE01002230.1:450019-477799 GCA_013397775.1 Eulacestoma nigropectus
ATACCCCGCGGCCGGGAGGCCGCCCCAGCGTGGGCGGACAGCCCGGCATCCGTGGCCTTGTCAGCCCCGGGGCATCGCGGCCCAGGGGCTGCGCCAGCCGTGCCAGGCGCGCTGGGCCGGGCGATGCAGGGCAGCTCCGAGCAAACACGTTCCGGTCAGGGGGATGCCCGGCTGTGGGGCTCCATCCCGAGAGCTGCGGTGGGGCAGGAGGGGGGCAGTTCCCAGTGAGAGAAGCCCGGGGTTCACCAGCCCCCGGGGTAACCGAGTGTTCCCTCTGCAGCATCACCCGTGATGCTGTGGGGATGGGACATGCCATGTCTGGCCTTCCCTGCAGCTCCCGCCGTGTCACAGCTGTGTCTGGGGTGTCAGTGTGTCAAAGAGAGGGCGATGGGAACATCCACACTCTCTGGTGACACATTTTTATTATAGGCACAAGATCTTAGGGAGGTTTGCTTGTGTCAGCCTGACCCTGTGGTTTGGCTCGCAGCGAGAGCACTGTCGCTTGAAGGATCAAATCCCGAACAGCTGCTGTTTAAACTGGTTTTCAGTTCAGCTCCTTGTGCTTGTGTACAGTATTTCAGTGTATACAATATTGTAGTGCCCTGTTGCTCACCACACAATGCTGCAGGTGCTGTAGGTGTGTGGTGCTGCTGAAAGCAAACCCAAGGACAGCTCAGTGCCCCGTGTGCTCCTCACGATGCTTTGGAGTGGCATTTAGGCAGCGTTGGTCTAATAGAGAAAGACGGGAGCGAGCCTGGCCTTGGAGCTCCGTTGTCTTTTATTTCCCTCTCTTGGCATCTGTGTCAGGAAGAGCGGTAAGCCCTGAACCAGTAATTTCATGGAGCTGTTTTGGCCCTGTCAGCATTGTTATTCCAAATATCAGCGTATCCCTCTGTGTATGTGTGTATGTACTGAAACATCAGTTAATCACCAACAACACACAGAATGCTGTTGATTTTTTTTTTTTCCCTTGGTGAGGAAATTATGTCCTCGATTGGTGGGTGTTTAAATTTCCACCGATTAGTTCAGGTTTCCAAAATTTTAGGGAATTTAGAAGCCATCAGCCAAGAGTCTGTCCAGCTGGTCAGGCCGGTGAGCACAGTGTCACTTTCTTGGGAGGAAGACATTCACAGCAGCTGTATTGACTCTTACTGCTGCTGTTTGTTTGAGAAAGTGTTGGAATTCCTGGAACAGAGCCCAGGAGAGGCACAAACAGGCACCTCTGATGCTGTCCTGCTCCTGAGTGCCATCACTCATGGACAACTTTCACCTGCAGCAAGTCTGTCACTCCAACAGCCACGGGATGTATCCCTGTTGTTTTGGAGATGGATTGGATCAGCACGTTGGGAGCCTGTGCCCAATCTAATAATAGTCTCTGCCATACTCATGTCAACCAAGTGAAAAAGGTGACTTCCAACACAGCAGCAAAAACAGTAGATAACCTCAAAACAATTTTTTTTCCACCTTTGGAGCTGTTGAAAGCATTTCCTCTTATTCCCATTTGTTCTACCAGGAAGGTAACCAGAAGACATCTTACAGCTGACTGATTAGTGATTCCAGCAGAGGGGTGGAGATTAAAAATGTCCAAAATTACTACAGAACTTCTTTTGGAAAGAGCAGTTCCAAGATCTACGAGGCTCCGAAAGATCGAGACGCTGAAGTAAGTGCAGACAGGCCCATGGAAAATTCCAGATGAATTCAACCTGGGCAATCTCTTTTTTCTGTCTTTCTTCCCTTTTTCTTCTCTTTTTTACTGAAAAAAGAGAAACAGTTCCAAAGCACAGAACTGAGATGGCATTTCCAGTGCAGGATCAGTGAGCACTGGTGGCACTGCATTCACTAGAGAGGTTATTGGCAGGTGTCACCGCTTTTTGCCATTTCTGTTTTGTGAAACTGCTCAAGGCTAGATCCTGATTTCCTAACCCCAAGATGTCATCCCTACCCCCAAAGCACTTCCATCTTTGTTGGCAATTGCTTAATTTGGATAAGAGAATCTTTCGGCATGGATTTCAGAGGGGTTTTTAAGTATTTTTGGCATTATTTCCTTTCCATTTTCCTCTCCCTCCATCGCTTTCCATCTTCTTTAAATCCAGTTATCTTAGTACCTCAAACATTGCAGAGGGAGAGAATAAACTCTGAAACACTTAAAAACCACTAAGAACAGTTTTGTCACTCAGATCCTGAAGAGAGATCATTGCAAATATGTGTCTTTCCAAATGTTTAACACAGTGGAATTTCACTGTTCCAGAGCTGGCCAATCCAAGTGACTCAGCTGGCCAGTTTCTGGCTGGCGCCTTTGTTGTTTTTGTTACTGGTGTCAGGGGGTTTGGGTTTCACACGTACTCTTTAAAGTTATTTCTTTCAGTTTGCCTTGTGCTAAAACAATTATTTTTAGAGAGAAACTTCAACATTTCTCTGAGGAGTATCAGCTGCAGTAATCCGGGTAACAGAGAGATGGGGAGATGTTTGAAGCTGTGGATTTTTGGAGTGTGGCCTTTTCCATGCAGCTTCGTACTGTGATGTTGAAGGGTTGTGTTTCAGAAAGGCCATTTGGGGAACACCGTTGAGTTTCTCCCCAAAATGACACCACAGCCACAGCTCTGCAGCCAGCTGGATTCTTCTCAACCTTTCTTACCAGCTCTGACTGGCTGGTTACACTTCTGAGATGGCAAGTGAAGGAGAAAGGATCTTGCTTTCTGGATTTATTTGCCTCATTTATTCACACTTCATTAATATCTAGAAGCCTATTTTTTTAACTAATCATTAGAGACAGATATTCTGTTTGTTAAAGGAACTCAAGTCTTGTGCCCTCAAGAGATGTTGGCTGCCAGGACTGGAAGCTGCCTTTGGATCTCACCTAAATGGTCTAACCCAATATAAATGGCCCTGCTAAAATATGCAGTGTTCACTTTCTTGCAGAGAAGGGATATTTCTTTTCCCCTCACCAATATTGTACCACTTCCTCTTTCCAGGACAGGGCTCTTCTGTTTTGGTGGCAATCTTGGGATTTTGTTGGGTGAATTTCTACATTCATCATTGGAAGTTTTTGTAGCAAAACTCACTATAAAAGAAATGGAAAAATCACTTTTTTGGTCAAGTTATTTCTTTGAAAACAGCTAAATTATTTGGGGACATGCTCTGCACTTGGCCTGAACTGTGAAATAATGAATGTAGTACATTCTGTGGACAGGGGTAGACAGTGTAGTAAGTGTCTTGAATTGCCACAGCTTGATTTGTTGAATCAACATTGCACAGGAATAAAATACCAAACCTCTTAGAGGTGTAGTAATTTTTTCTATACAATATGAACTTTTTCTGGTGATTCACTGCCCCCAGGCAGCTCAGTTACCCCTAGGAGATTATCTGAACTACAGGTTAACTGTACTTTGGCAGACCTGAGTCTCTGATGGTGTCAGCTCAGACACATCAGCTTCCCCACAGTGTGCTCACAATCCCGAATGCTGCCACCAGGAAAAGCAGGATTGGTCAGATGTACCCAGTGAGTTATGCTGGACTGAGCTGCCACCAGGTGGGACTTTGTATCCTGTGAAATCAGCATGTGTTCTTCGAGGGAGCTGCAGATAGTTCATGGGGTTTTTTTGTTTTCAGCCTGTCCAAGCTGCAGTTGAAGACTGGAGACTTAGACCCACGTTTGTTTTCCCGCCTGAGGCACCTGCAGAAACTTGATCTCTCTGATAATTTACTGGACAAATTTCCCAACAGCCTAACCCTGCCCGATCTGCGTGTCCTGAACTGCAACAATAACAAACTGGAAGATGTAACTGCTCTGAAACAGTTCCCTCTGCTCGAGGAGCTGACCTACGAGAACAATGTGTACTTGACAGTGAGTTACCCCCCTCCTTACATTAAACAGAGAGGCAAACAAACAGCAGTTGTGCAAAGTTCTTATATATTGTTCTTGGGCAGCAAGTGCTAGGGCATTGGAGAAAGCAGCCAGCCTTTGTGTGACATTTCACCACTTTGTGCCACTGTTTCTCAGTCTGCAGAAGTGACTTGTCCAAAACAGCTCAGATATTTAAATCTGTGTCTTGAACTCCTGATTCTCTAGGCCAAAGTCCCATCTTAGGTGGCTTATCAGGCACAGTATCTTATGCTCATGCTTGTGTAAAATATAGTAATGACTGTGTAGAGATGTCCTTATAGAAACATAGAATCACAGAATGGTTTGGTTTGGAAAGGACCTTAAAGCTTATCTTGTTCCACCCCCTGCCATGGGCAGGGACACCTTCCATTAGACCAGGTTGCTCAGAACCCCATCCAATGTGGTCTTAAACATTCCCAGGGATGGGGCAGCCACAGCTTCTCTGGGCAACCTGTACCGGTGCATCACCACCCTCACAATAAAGAATTTTTTCCTAATATCTAATGTTAGTTTTATTTCCTAATATCTATGTTAGTTTTAGTGCCCTTTGTGCTCTAGAAGAGCGGACTTGGTCGTCTGATGATGGTTTAAATTTGGTGATTAGTCTGGTTTAGGTTTCGACTTCTCCCGAGAGGATCTGCTGACTGTACAAGTTAAACATCCAAAAGTGATTTTACTTGTGCTGTAAACTGGCATCAGCCACTCACCATCTCCACATGCTTATTTGCTGTTGCACACTGGCAGTATATGTGTGGCTGTATGGTGAACTGTCTGACCTAAAATGCATCTGACTCAAGGAATTCCTGCTGGAATTCCTCGACCGGAGGCAGGACAGGCCTTCCCCTCTGTTAGAG
This sequence comes from Eulacestoma nigropectus, assembly GCA_013397775.1. Classification (NCBI taxonomy): domain Eukaryota; kingdom Metazoa; phylum Chordata; class Aves; order Passeriformes; genus Eulacestoma; species Eulacestoma nigropectus. Next base: position 454,757 of record VZTE01002230.1, read on the forward strand.
TTAAGGGATATGAACAGAGCTCCCAGCCTTGCACTCAGGCCCAGCAGATGAGCAGTTACACAGCCCCCACCTTGTGTTGGATGTTAGCACTGCCTGAGGGCTGGGCAGCTCTGTCTGCAGTTTAAGATCCCAACTCACAGAGAACATTAATTCACACCTAAAAGCTGAAATTCAAGTTGAAAGTCTTGAGGAGGTTTTATGAAATGGCTTTTCCTCACTAAATATGTCATTCTCATATAGGCTGTATTTTAATCAAGGACTAAAGGTAAAGCAAGTACCACGTGTACAACTTTTATAACTCCAATGTTTTCTCTTTCTAGCTCAATGATGATTATAAAGTAATGTTTCTTTTGCAAAATCTTCGTCTGCTCAATGGCAAGGACATAACCAAACTGGCCAACCATGTGAGGCGTGTCAACAGCCGTAAGCTCACCAGCAAGGTAAGGTGTGGGATATTTCCTTAACCTCCAAACACCTGAGAAATAACTAAATCCTGTGCTCCGTGTAATGACAGAGCTGCAAACAAGCTTCAAGTGGTTTGCAATACCTGTGGTATGATCTGAGCCCAGCCTGCAGAATGAGCCACCCAGGAAATATCTTACTGCTGCTTTCTCTGGTCGCTGCTGGCGTTTGCTCTACCTGGTCTGTGCAGCCAATTTGCCTTTGGTTTAGGTGAGAGGAGCAGGGCCAACCAGGTCTGTGTCTGATCCTGTAGTTTTTCAGGTCACTCTGAGCATCATTCAGGAACAAGAGAAGCCTGGTGCTGCCAGAACAGCTGCAAACATCTCCCCATCTAATTTATGTTACTGTCCAGGCCCCAGGAATGGGGAGCACAAAACCAAGCTCAGGATAATCTTGCTTTTTCCAGCATACACCAGGAACAAGGATTTGTTCTTCTTCAGCTGTGAATGTTTAGAACTCTATTTTCACTCATTTATCTACACAGTTTAGCTCCTGACAGATTGTCCCCACAACGCATTGTTGTGATCTTAAGCAAAATTATTGTTCAGTTATGAAAAAGGTTTGCTTGGCTGGTTGTTTTTGTGTATTACTGTTCTTACCGTTCATATTCTAGTTAATTGCTCTCCTTAATTCCTTCTGTGTAACAGCAGGGGGAAAATCAAATGCTGAAGACTGGGATGTCATCTTGTGCTGTTGTCTGTGTAATAACTGTGTACCCCAAAGGATCTCTGTGAGGGCTGCTCAGCCTCTTGTCCCAGACAACTGATCATGGTTGTCTGTTTCATGAGACACCAAACTCTCCCCTGTGCTGTTCATTTTGTGGTGTCTGCGCCCTGATGCCTTTCCCTGATGTTATTGGTACCTGCCTGCCCATTTCTTAGTCCTGTGTCTCAGTGTGAAATGTCTGTTGGGTCCAAATGCTGATGAATGTGTTACTGCCCACCAGAAACTCCGATGGGAAACTGTGCTGACAGGTGAGCATCCACATGGTTGTGCCTGTAGTTCAGCAGCCTTTTGGAGCCCAGGTATCTCTAGATGGGTCCATGCTGAGAGTGCCTGCTTAGCCACACTCACTCCAGCCTGGTTCAGAGGAACTAACTTTCTTGTTAGCTCAAGTGGTCATTTAAACATGAATTAATAAATTTAAGTGGTGCCATCATGTAGGGTGCAGCACTCAGGGTTGGCCACTTCTGAAATGCTTTCACAAGTTCTCTTGTGCTTTTCTGTTGGATAAACTCAGTCTTTCTGCCTAGGTTACTGCTCACTGGGAAAAATTCTTCCGTGACCAACTCCCTGAGAAATACACAGCTGAGCAGGTGAAGTCCATCAAGAAAAAGTTCCTGAAGTCAGTACAGACCAATGTGGTGTATGGACCCAGCTCACTCAGCGAGTTCACCCGCTGGCGGGTAGGTCACATCCCGCTCACCCTCCTGTTCCTCAGGCAAGGACCCTGCTCCTGGTTCTGCATGGATTAGATTAAAACACTCCATGGATTTGGGTGCTCTTGCAGACAAGTGGTATTGCTTTTTCTTCACTGCTTTGTTAAGCAGTTACAGAAGCACCAGGACTAAACGTGCACCAAGTTGAAATGGCTGTCATTAAACATTGTTTTTTAATTCATAAGCAATAATGATACTTACACTAATTAACCAGACTGCAGTATCCTTAATACTTAATTATTTGCAAATTAATTTAATGGCAAACTTTACTCTTGATGAAAGAGAAAAGATAATGACAGAAGTGTAGTTGCTCCCAGTGGGGAAAGACACCATTTAGTTTTTAACATTTGTTTTATTTGTGTGTTCATACACAAAATTGAGGCTTCCATCTCTCCTTTGTCTTGTTTTATTGCTGTGCTGTTGTTTCCACAGCTGTGTGCTCTGGATGCCCATGACAGAGTGAAGTTCTTGGGTCATGTAATGTCAGCTGGGGACTCCTCCACCACTTGTGACATTCACACAGAATAATGGGAGCAGTATTAAAAACCCAGCAAAGCAGCTCTTTGTGCCATGATGCATCAGAGCTTGACATGCTGTGGCTTTTTTGTCTTCTTTTTTGCTTTTTTAACATATCCACATACTTGCTTCTCAGGTGAAAATGATTGCAGAAGAGTTTCTGGCATACTCACTAGGTCTGGAGTTAAACTCCGATACTGAACCAGAGGAAAAGACGGATGAGAATGAGGAAGAAAGCACAGAAAGCCCCAGGGAAGCTGCAGAGGACGTGGCTCAGGTAGGTGATTTTTTCAGTTACATTAGCAATGTTCTTTCTGTTTCCTGGGAAGTCAGTAGCATTTGTCAGTTCACATTTATGACCCTTTGCTAACCACAGGGGCAGTCTCAGGCTCCAGCCTGTATCAAACAGATCAGGCTCCTTCTTTACAGCCAGATTGAAGCTTTCCCAGAAATGTGGAGGTCGAGCTGCTCCCTAAGAGGAGAGAGCTTCCATTCTCATAGGAGACAAAAAACATTTCATAAGTGCAGTCCTACTCACTCCACCTCTCCTCTAGGAAGGGATATTTTGATTAGAGAACTGGGCTGATGCCTGGCCAGACTCTGCTGGTGTTTGCCTGCTTGGAAATGTCTGCAGACTGAACCCCTGTGGTCCATGGGCCAGATTTGTTTTTCCATATCGTATGTAAATTGCAAGTAACTGAGGCAGGAGAGGGGAGCTGAAAATGAGGCTGACTGTGTGGTTTCCATTAGCTTCTGCCTCTAGGAACCCTGCAGCTCTGAGCTGTCTGATTCCTGGAACCCAGTCTGTAACCATGGGAGGGTACTTGCATTTGAATAATTAATATCCCTGACTTACAAATTATCTACACTTCTCGGGGAAGCTAAAAACCTTCTGCAGAACATGACAACATGCCTTATAGGTCACAGTAACACCCAGCAAGAGGAAAAGAAATCATTCAAAATCAAGCCCTGGAAACAAGAGGTCCAAGTCCCAGGCAAGCACCGAGGAGGAGGCTGTAACTAATCCCAGAAAATCCAGTCATGTGGAGGATGACCCAGCCCCTGACAAACCAAGAACATCAAACCAACCAGCCAAGGAGGCAACCCCTGAGCAGGGAGCTGAAGGGACACAGAAGAATGGAGAGCAGTTTCCCAAGGGGCAAAGCAACAGAAGATCCAGCCAGATGACAGGGGAACAGAAAAGCCAGGAGCAGGACAACGGCGTGGTTACTTTGACCCCCGTGAAGAATTCCAAGCGCAAGGTATGTCCATCAGCCCCCTTGGGACCGGCTTTGGGCCTCTTGGTTTAGTGGGAGGAGCTGCCTTCAGGTTTCTTCAGAGCTCTACACAGCTTGGAGCTCATAGTTGCCCAAATATATTGTGAGTTTTGGTCTGGTTTTTTTGTCATTGTTTTAAATCTCTCAGAGGCATCAAGGGAGAGGAGAGACCCCCCAGGAGACCCCAGTGAATCCCCTCTGGGGGATGGATGGACCAGCGCTCCGAGGTGGTGCACTGAAAGCCTGTGCTTAGAAATGGGACTGGCAAGCCTTGCTCTCAGCTCAAACCAGTGGCTGCATGGGGAAAGGTGTTTCCCCCTCAGCTCAGGCCAGTGGGGATCTAAAGGGTTTTTCACATTTCTCTGCAGTAGGAAATGGGGTTCTCTGCTGGGGTCTGCTGGGCACATCTTTGCTAAAGAGTTCCCTGCTGCTTTAGGAGTCTTGAGCATTGTGGCACCTCCAGTCTCTCCTGTTCTCCGTAGCACAGAAGGGCTTAAAAATACTTGAGCTTAACTCAGATTGCTGTGTTCAGTAGAGGGTTCTGTCAAGGCAATCACAGGCAAACCGTGTCAGGGGAATGAATTTTCTAAATGTGGATGGTTTATTGTAGGAGGATGTCAGTGCAGAGCCATTGCATTTTCTTCAGTGTCACAGTAAAGGCAACAGCCGCGAGGATTTTAAAACGCAGCTCTGGTCCTGTGTCTTCGAGCCAGTGCTAGACTCTGGAGCCAGGAAAGGTGAGCTCTTAAAGAGGTTTGCAGGATTCCCAGAACCAGCCGGCTCTGGAATCCCAGCGGACTCCATGCCTTAGACCCCTGCTCCTTCAAGCCGTAGTCTCCGTTGTCAGGAAGAGACTTGCTTACGTATTTCTCCTTTGATTTTGAAAACAGGAGACTGGGAGAGCACCAGGCAGTGATAAGCTGCAGTCTTCATGTGTTATCCCTGAACCTGGGAACTTCTCACCCATTTTTTTCCTCTTTCAGATCCCATTGTGAGCTCCTCCAGAACTGTGGCAACCTGTGGAGGGGAATCTGTCTGTCTGATTGATTGTGAGACAGGGACGGTGCTGAAAAAGTATAAGGTGGCTACAGAGGTGGGTTGCAAGTGGGAAGGGTAAGCATTGGATGGGAATACAATAATCTGTAGTAATTACATACATGCATAATATATGTTACAAAGAGGTCTGAAAGTGTTAGTGTGGACAGGTATTAAGAAGATGAAGATAGTTAATAAACATTGCTTATCCTTTTAGCCTGGTTTGGGTTTATTTTTTTATTAGTTTAAGAGATTAGCCTGCCAATCCTCACACAGGTGTGTCTGGCTGCTGAGCCTGCTTGACAGCACAGAGGAATAAACATCCTCTTTCTGTTGTTTGTTTTCTTCTGAGAGCTGTTTTGAGTTTTGATGCTCCATCTTCAATAGTTGTGTCATTTCACCTGAGTAGCACTTGTGACAATTGTCTTTTCTCTGAGGTGACAGCCACCACCCTGCTGGCTGTTCTCTGTCACCCCAGTCTTGTTTTCCTTCTGTCCCAGGAGTTCTTCAGCGTTGCATGGACAACCCTCACGATGGTAATCAGCGACAGCCGCAAGAAAGCTCACAACATCTTGGCAGCTGCAGGGAGGAGAGGGATTGTCAAACTGATCCACGTGGCAGCCGACTTCTGCTACGGAGAGATAAAGGCTCACAAAAAACCCATTGCTACTGTCTGCTTCAGCCCAACCCAAGAGACCCACCTCTTCAGTAAGTGTGCTTCAGAATCCCTAGTTTTAGTTCTGATGTGGAAAAGTCAGGGCTTCCTTAACAAGGGGAATTGTCGCCAGGGCAAGCAGGGACACACGAACAAAAAGCACGGACATTAGGGAGAGAGCATTGTTATTCTCCTGTGGCAGCAATCTCCAGCAGGAACAGCTTGCCTCAGCCACAGCCTGGCTCTTTAGCTGAGGTGCAGCAGCTCCTGTTTCTCCCTCGGTGGCTCTCAGGGTGGCTGTCACACACACATTAGCCACAAACAAGCCCAGGAGTGGATCTGTTCCACAGGGATGAGTAAGAAGAATGGCAGAGCAGGCAGCAGATAAGTTCTGTGCCTCGTCAGAGATTTCTATTCAGGTCCTGATGTCAAGGAGAGCTTTGCCACACACAGTAGGGCCCACAGAGGCTGTGGCTCATGGACTGGTAATGAGCCATCATGTTACAAATTGCAACTGCATTGTCAGGCTGTACAGTGAGCTCGTACAGAGCCATTCAGGCCACACCTGCACCCCACAGCACATTGTTTCTCTTGCCTACAATTACCCACATCCTGGAGTGGTTAGAGTGCTACGTGAACCATTAAAAGCGGAATTTTTTTTAGAATAGGCAGTACTTTTCAAGAAGCAGCTCAGGAGTGCCAAAAGCAGAAGCAGAGGAAAGGATAAGGAGGTTGGCAGCACAGCCATATAATGGTGTGGACAGCAAGGCTCGTTATATTTCATAGAAAAATTTTGAGTAATAACAGGAGAGTTTTTGCATCCTTTTTGGGGAGAGGACACCAACAAACTCTGAGTTTGAGGGCTGCCATCTGATGAGGGTCCAGGTTACTCAGAGTAATCTCTTAGAACTGTTTCTGCTTTCCGTGTATCAGCTTGCTGACATGTTTCTCACCCTTTGTCAGTGCCTAAGTTTCCCAATGGGAGCTGTTGTGGATGTGAACACAGTGAGCCATGATATGTGGAATAAAGTGGTGTCTGCCTGAGAGTAGAGGTTGGAGCTCATATTTTAGATTCCACTGGAAGCCCTGACCAGAAACAAGCTCAGAGGGCCACTAACTAATGACCTTGTGTAGCCACAACTCAGTGATGGACACCAGGAAGCAAACTTTGTTTTATCTGCCCCTCTTAGAGCACAGGATAAGAACACAAAGTACTGACTGTGCATGTGTGACAATGTCTGGGAAGTGCTGGGCCAGGAGCCTCGGGGACTGCTGCTGTGCTTCAATGAGCTCTCTGGTGCCACAGCCTTAGAGGGTGACTGTGACTCAGGCAGAATTGCCAGCTAGCACAAGAAGAGCCAGATGAGCAGCGGTGTCACTACCTGCTTCTCTTCTGTGTCCCACAGCTGCATCCTATGACAAGCGAATTGCACTCTGGGATATTGGGATTCCAGACTGTGACTACAATTTCAAGGCAAGGTAAAGGTTCAAAAACCAGATGTGGCCAGTCCAGGAGCCTGTAACTATCACGTCACAGCACCACTTAACTGCTTGTTCTCTGCTTTTTTTTAGCCAGCTGCTGGTGCTGGAAACGGCCTCTATCCCCCTCCGGATTGCCCTGGTCCCCACCTGCCCGGAGCAGTACCTGCTGGCAGGCTGTGAAGATGGCTGCTTTGCCTGGAACATACAACTGGATAAGGGACAAAAAAGCAGGTGAGAACCACAAGCTAGGGGCATGCATTTGCTTTCCCTAACAAGAAGAGATAGTCCTAGCAAAGGCTTGATTTCTAACTGAGGAGGTCTGAGCAAAAGCAGCATGTCCTTCCAGACTTAAAACATCCTGCCCTTTGCAGAGTGGCCAGAAAAAACAGGAGCATGATGCTCAAGGACTGTTGAGAGCTTGTATTAAAGCTGCAGTCTGCAGGTGTTGCAGGCTGCTTTGCAGGAGTGTAATCCAATACCCCAAAACTTAAGGGCGTGTCATCTCCAGGCAGTGTAACGGAGCGTAAATTTTTGGATCGATTTCCAGTCTCACAGTGAGGCCTTCCCTGCTCCTGGTACATGAGGTAACCCAGGAAACTGGCACTCTGTGGGAGCTCAGGAAAAATTACAAGGAAGAAGCAAGTAAAGTCATGCCCTGCTGATAAATACTAATCCTGGTGCCTGCAAAAGAGATGGAGTGGAACAGCAATCTCTTGAGCAAACAGGCTTCTGCTGTATTAATAAACCCAGGTGACCAAAAGTGTAAGTTCAAGTGGGAATTCACCTGAGCTTGGCAAGAGACTCACTAACACACGAATTGCCTTCTGGGCTCTGCACCCGGGTGCCCTTTCACTGCTGGCTGTTCAGGACTTGGCTCATTTCACCCTTCCCCCTGCTCTAGGCCTTTTGAAGCCATATTCCAGTTTCCTGATGATGAAAGCATGACAACATCTCACAGGGTTGACGGTTTGGCTTTTCTCAATGATGATGTCGTTGGTGAGTATAAACACAACAGCCCAATCCCAAAAACAGCGGGGCACCTCAGCGTGTGCAGGGTGAAGCCAGCACAACGAGCAGAGGGGCTGAGCAGGGTGTGACAGCCTCTTCTTTAGCTTTGGGGGGGCTACATGGGATGGAGCTGCCTTCCAGAGTCACCCGTCCTTCCCAAAAATGTGGCCTAGAGTGCAAACCCATGCTTGGACAGGACTGGAAATCAGATGGACACATCCCTGAGAGCACACTTGGCCAAGCAGTGCCAATGTGGAAGGGAGGAGAGCCCCTTTCTGCTGGTGGCAACAGTATTTTTTTCTGGGGGAACTAGGGGTTCATGGGCTGGCTCTTTCTGAACAGCTTATGCTTGTTCTGCAGCTCAGGAACATAAGCATAGCACTGAAAATCTCTCTGCAACCTCCAATTATCCTGAAATAAGGTAAAGCAGGTGGAAACAGTTGCTGCTGGATCAGATCCCATGGCTTAAAAGCCATATTCTGGATGGACCACCTCTGTCTCGATGCATTTTGCTTCTCAGCAGCTGACACGGCCTCTCCCTTCCTTTCTTCCCTAGTTTCCAAGAGCTCCAAACCAGGCTGCATATACTTGTGGAGCTGGAGCCGGTCTTTTGATACCAAGGGAAAAGGATGCCAACGGACAATGTCTGCAGTTATTCTGGCTGAGCTGGAGTGGTCCACGACAGACATGTCCTACCTGACACTCAGCACCTGCCCAGGTAGGCAGCACTCATTTCCTGGGTAGTGCTTTGCCCAGGTGTCCACAGCTCTCCTTTGATCCACGGGAGCAGCCTGGAGCTGGAGGCAGAGGCCTGGATTTCGGAGCCCATCAGAGAGCTCTGCTCTCTCCTCTGCAGCTCTGCAGTGCAGCTCCAGCACGGCGCAGCCTCAGCCCAGCACCAGCTGGGTGGAAATAACAGGAGTAACCAATAATTACAGCTGCACCAGCTGCTCTCCAAGGGGGGACAGCCGAGGCCTGGGGGGGTCTTTCTTGCACAGGTTTTCAAAGCACAGAGCTCAGGGCTGGGCCCTGTGGAGCCACTGGGAAGCTGAGGGCATCTATGGGCAGGGATGTCACACACTGGGCAGCTGGTTTTGGAGGCTGACAAGGAACAGACAAACCTGATCCAGTCAGCACTTCCCAAAACCAGTCTAAAAAAAGTCAGGAGAAATCCCAAAGCACTTAGCACTAGCTTTTCTACACTGAGGATAGCTGGTTTATCTTCATATGAATTGGGTTCTTTCAGAACAAGGTAGAGTGATATTTTTGTCCCAGAAAGGGAATTTTGCTGAAATATGGCACCCTCCATTGGGATCCTGCAGCTCTCCTGGAGCTCTGCTTTACAACAGAACAGACTCCCAGCTCCACACTCGTTTTCCAGCTTCTTCTTCTGCTCTCACAGCAAAACAGTACGTGTTCTGTGGGGATGAGAAGGGCAGTGTGTGGATGTACAACCTCTCCAGCTACGCCACAGCCTGGGGCTCTGCAAAGGGAAAGCGCTCGGAGCGGAGGATCTCTCCCACACAGGTAGGTCTGAGGTCCTCTTTGGGGCCTCCCTTCCACCCCAGGGCAGCTGATCCCAGTCTCCTGAGCAGGTTTATCCCAGAACATGCCTTGTGTTTCACACCTGACACTCACAAGCAATTAAATGCAATCTCCAGAGCGTGGCCAAGGCCATTCACCGGGACAGGAATGAGGAGCTGCAAAGCAAATCTGTCACCCCCTGCAGCTCTTCCTGGAAGGGCCCTAAAACAGTGGTTAAACTGAGGAGCACAAGAGCACAGGTGTGCAGGCACCACATCCCCCAGGGAGGGGAGGGAAGCCAGAGTGAACATTCCCTGGCAGGAAAAGGCTCACTGCTTCCCTATGCTCACTCACCCTTTTCCTGCCCAGTATTTCCCTCTGGAGACAGTTCTCCCCTGGGCAGTCACTGTCCCTTCCTGTCCCTCTGAAAGGACAATCACAAACACTCTCAGAGGCTCTCACCCACTGGTCTGGAGCTACATCAGACAGAGGTTTGAAGCGACCCAGTGTTCCATTATTTCTTCAGGGAAAGGGTTATTCAGGTATTGGCAGGGGCTGCCCAGGGAGATGGTGGAGTCACCATCCCTGGAGGTGGCACTCAGAGCTCAGGTCTGGGTGACAAGGTGGACGTGATGCTCTGGGAGGTCTTTTCCAACCTCAACAATTCTGATTCCACAGGCTTTTTGGAAGTGCATTGCCAAGCCCCCAGTCAGTTCCTCTGGGACTGAGGTGCTGCTGTTTTCACTTGTCCCTCCCTGCTCAAGCCCCTCTGCACTAAACCCTGGCCCTTTAGGAACATCACACAGCTCCACCAGCCCCTCAGAGAAGGGCAGAGCCTCTGACTCAGGTTCCCCAGGGACCCACCTCAGCCACACCACCACCCCCTCTGCTCTCCCCACAGATCCTCAAGTGGCCGGAGCTCCGGGTGAACGGGGAGCAGCCTCCTGAAATCCTGGTGAACAACGTGGTAGCAGACCCTGCCTTCACCTACCTTGTTGTGCTGACCAGTGTGAACATAACAGCAATCTGGAAGAAGTCATAGTCCCCTGTGCCACAGCCTCACCCCCGTGCTTTGACCTAGTGCAGTATTAGTGACTGTTACCCATGTGCCCATGAACCTTTTCTAGACCAGCTTTATGTGCAAGATGAAAAAAACAAGGTAAGAGTTTGTTAAACTCATCAATTCATTGTAAACATCCGGTTCCTTTTACTGTAAGTTTTCACAATTTGTGCATTTGTTTTATAGAAATGACACTTAATAAAACAAAATACCAGTTCAGTTGGCAGTGCCTGGACTTTTTGGCAGGAAAAGCAGAGAGTTCATCTCCAGCTGTCACTGAGCAGCTTCTCATGCTGGAATTGTACCCACAACAACCTCCCCACCAGCCCAGGACAAATATTTGCCTTAAGGCTCCAATTAGAAAACTAGAAATGACTTTAATGACTTATCCACCAAATCCAACATGACATTTATCCTCTTGGCAAAGTGCCTGTCTGCTATTAAAAAAAAAAAACAAACTCAAAATATTGCTGCTGCTGTCAAAAGCTAAACAGAAGTGGGACAAGGGGGGAAATATTTGCCATGAATGGAGGTTTAAATATTTCATCCAACTACCAGACCCATCATTCTGCCTCAGAAGTAACAGTCTGCTCCAAAGGGGGTATTTTACTCAATTCCTTCTTGTTTGTCCTTAATAGCAACCTGTAAAACAAAAGCAAAAACACACATGCTAAGACAAGAGTTGTTACTGAGCTGGAGGTGGATGTTTAAACATTCCTGACTCTTGTGTGAAGCACAGCAACAGTGGAAACCTCTACACCAGCCAGAAAAATAACACTGAAATTAAAATCAAAACTTATTTACAAATGAGTGCCCTGGTGCCTTTTCCCAGCACAGGCAGGATCTTAGTCACACTCTCCCTGGTTTTGTCTGAGCAATACTGTGGGCAGATTAAATCTCAGAATTCAGGGGCTAAATAAATAAATAAACTGAGCAGAAGTGATGAGAAGTGAAAATACGGGCCCAGAGCTTTGTCAGGAGAAGTAAAAAAAGATGAAATAAATACACATGGAATAGGCTTAGGAGCAGCCAGGCTCGGCCATGCTTTGACAGCAGCTGCACAACACCATGAGGGTGGCTTGAATTAACTCATAAACCTAAAAACCAGCAGCTCTGAGACACACGACCCCATCCCTTTGATTAATTATAACAAGCCCGAACAGTTTGAAGGAACAAAATAAACTTACCCTGAACCTCTCTTCCAGGAGGGAGAGTTCACTGATCAGGTCCGTGATGGCATTGGTGAAAGCTTCCTGGGGGCTGTAATCGGGGGTGGTTTGGACACGGATGATAATTTTATGTTCCAGAGGGTGTGGCACCTTATACCCTGCAAACAGCACCTGCGGGTCTTTGAGCAACTGCCTGGAACGGGAGCAAAAAAAAAAAAAAAAAAATTAAAGAAAAAAGCAGTGAAATGAAGGGCGAAAAAGCCCCAAACCTTCCCCCAGATTTCCTCCCCGTTTGAACTTACGACTTGATGATGTTCCCCAGCGTGTGGTCCTCCTTGTTGATGGTGAACAAGCAGGCGTTGGGCACCTTCGTGTCCTTGTTGATGGTGATCCTGAGGGGATGGACGGGACACGCGGATGTTATCGATCCATGCGGGCCCGGGAACAGCGGGGCACTGGGGGGAAAGGGCCGGGCTCCCCCCCCCCAGCCCCCCCGCGGTCTGATCAGGGTTTAATCAGCCGCCCCCCGGGTGTCCCCTCACTTTTTCTCGCCCTCGAAGAGCAGGAAGGACTCGAAGGCCGGAGGCGCGTTCATCCCGCCGTTGCTATGGCGGCCGCCGCTTCACTTCCGCCGCCGTCACTTCCGCCCGCCCAGTTACCGCTCCCGGCCGCACAGCGCCCCCAGGCGGGCGGGAGGACTCGGGGCAGGCAAGGCGGCAGTGGGAGCAGTGGCGGCGGGGATCTGGGCAGCGCAGCAAGGGCAGGGCTGCCTCCGACACCACAGCCACCGCTGCGGCCTTCGGTGGCGGCAGGAGGAGAGCACACACCAGTGACAGCGTCAGCGGTGTCCCCACTGGAGACCGCACCGCGGTGCCCAGCCGAAATGGCACCGGTGCCACCGGTAGCACCAGCAGTGCCAGCAGCAGAGAGTCCGGGGTGCCACCGCTGCCAGCAATAGGCCACCAGCCACGTTTTCACCAGGCCACCAATAGAACCACCGGCGCCAGGAGGGCCCTCAGAAATGGCAGCAGCAGGGACCTCCAGCCATGGCAGCAGGGCCACCATCAGCAGCACCACCACGAGAACCCCCCCAGTGCTTTCATCAGGCCACCAGCAGGGCCACCAGTGATGCCACCACCAGCAGGGCCACCAGAAGTGGCGCCAGCAGGACCCTAACAGATGGCACCAGGGTGACTGTCAGCAGTAACCACCGGTGCCACCCGCAGAGCTCTGGTCAGTCCCCCAGCCGTGCCCGTCCCCAGCCCCAAGAGACAGACAGGACAGGGCTGCAGGGTACAAAGTGCCTTTATTGCCGGCGCCGTGGTGCCCGAGGCGGGAGGACCCCGACCCCCGGGGGGGACACTGGGTCTCTCACGTCTGCAGCTGCAGCAGGGCCGGGGCCGGGGGGGCCGGGGGCTGCGCCCGGCGGTGACAACTCTCCAGGTCCCCCAGCACCATGAAGAGCCGGCTCAGCCCCTCGGGCAGGGGAGCGTCTGCAGGAGAGGGGAGGGACAGTGAGACCCCACAGCCCCCCTGGGGTCACCCCCAAACCACCACAGCCCCCTGTGACCCGTGGGAACATCTCCCAACCAGAACACCCCCAACAGGACCCCCAAAACCCCCCCACACCCAACCTACCTTCACCCCTAGGGCCGTTCTGGGCGTCCTCTGGCTCCAGCAGCTCCCAGTATTTATCCCTGGGGAGAGGGGGAGGAGAGGGACGGGCCCTTGGCAGGAGGATGAGGGGCTGCAGGAGAGGTGCAGGGGGGGTCTCCCGGGGGCAGGGACTCACCTGAGGGTCCCCCGGAGGCCCTGGAGGTGCTGGAAGAGGCGCTGAGCCTCCACCGTGGGGTCCAGGGGGTCACTCCAGTCCTGCAGGGTGACGCCGTGCCGGGTCCGGTCGCACCCCAACCCTGCGGGGCAGCAGGGTCACCATACGGGGGGACCCCCCAGCACCCCCGCGGGGCTCCAGGGCCCCGTCCTTGTACCTGTCCTGTCCCGCTGGTGGCAGCAGCTCCACTTGTCCCCGCGGAAGACGCCGGGGTGGTAGGAGCGGAGCACGCGGGGGTTGTTGCCGCACACCTTGCGCAGGGCTGACAGCCACTGGTTCAGCTCGCTGACACACTGCGGGGTCGGGGACAGTCAGAGGGAGCCGCGGGCCGTGACACCGCCCGGGCTGTCCCCGCCCCACCTTGCACTGCAGGTAGGCTGTCTCCTGCTGCCCGCCCGTGTCCATGTAGACCACCTGCATGACGTGCGAGCTGCCGAAGCTCTTCTCCTCCACCTTCTCGGCCGCCAGGATGTCGCCCAGGGCGATGGCACCCATACGCTGAGGGAGGGGACACACGCAGAGGGGGTCAGTGCCACCCAGCTGCCACCCCCCCGCCCCTCCAGCACCCCCCTACCTCTGCACTGGGGCTCTTGCCGAAGCTGAGGGACTCCCCGGTGAGGCAGAAGTGAAGTTTCTTGCCGGCGGCAGCAGCGAGCAGCGGCCCCTTGCCCCGCGTCTTGTGCACCAGGAGCAGCCCCTCCTTCACCACGGCCGGGGGGGGCCCCAGCTGCCGCCCCTCACCTTCCTCCTCCCCCTTGTCCTCCTCCGTGCCCACCAGGCGGGTGATGAAGTCCCTCATGCGGGCGGTGCCCCGCTGCAGGGCGGGCAGCAGCGGGGACAGCCACGTCTCCTTGGCTCGCCCGGCCGCCGGCTCCATGTTCCCGACCAGCTGGACGGCCTGCAGAGCCCGGCGGGGGCAGCGTCACCCCCAGGAGCCCCAGCTGTCCCCGACGAGAAACAGCCAGGCCCCCCCAAAGCCCCTCCGGCTGGCCCCTGCCGCACCTTGGCCAGCAGCAGCAGCGTGCGGCTGGTCCGCGCGTCCGCGTGCGTGTCCCGCAGCCCGAACAGCTTCGGGGTCATCACGGCCGGCGAGAAGAAGCGCAGGCAGAGGAAGCTGGTGACAGCCACAAATTTGGCGTGCTGTGACCACCGAGGGGGTGGGGAAGACGCGTGAGGGTCTCTCCCGGCATGGGACACCCCCACGCACGGCGATGCACCGGAGTCCAGGGCTGCTGTTTGGGCGCCGCTCGCTGCCCCCCTGCCCCAGAGGGCACCCCACTGCCCACAGCTGGGGACCACACCCAGAGGGCCCTGTCCCCTGGGGATGACCCTGTTTGACCCCGCACCACCCCCCGCCACAGCCCGACCTGGTGCTGCGGGAAGCGCTCCCCGACGCGCAGGAAGAGCTGGCGGAACGCGGCTCGGATGACGGGGGGACACGCCGGGGCCGACCTGGCGATGGCGTCCAGGAGCTCGCTCAGGTAGGACTGGAGGTGCTGGCGGCCCTGCTCGATCACCTCGCCCTCCGTCTGCACCCGGTGCAGCCCCGAGCACCTGCGGGCACCGTCACTGTCACCCCCAGGGCTGGGGCCACCCCTGCCCTGCCACCCCACGAGCCCCTTACCCGACGTCTTTGATCTCCACCTTGCCGGGGTCCAGCTCCACGTATTTCTTCTCCTCGAACACGCGGGCGATGGTGGGCCCCAGGACAGAGTGCAGGTATGGCATCCCTGTCACCTGCCGAGGGACCGCACAGGGGACGCTGATGGGCCGCAGGTTTGGCAGCCGACACCCCCAGGGTCACCCAGTGGATTTCCTCCAGCCTCCCAGCCCCAGGGAAAGCACAAGCACACCAGCCCTCCCAGTTCTTCCCCTGGGAACAGCCCAGGGCCAGGATGACCTGGGAAGAGCAGGTTTTGGGTGGTGTGGCACCTTGAGGAAGGACTCCATCGACTTTGAGGCCAGAGAGTTGCTCCGGAACAAAGTGTTGGGCTCACCTGCAAAACAGGAGAGGGTTCATGGGCTGGGGGACGGCCACAGGTCATCCCTGGGCAGCTGCAATCACGGGGGGCATTCCCAGAGGCTGTGCCCTGCCCCCCTGGCCATTTCCATGGGGGTTATGGGGATTTCCTGACCTCAAACCACCTGCTCCTCCACCAACCTCAGCCCATGAACTGCTGGGATGAACCCAACAGATTCCACAGTGTGATGGCTGAGCCTCAACCATCACTCCCAAAAAATCCCCACACAAGGCCCTGGAAGTTTGGCAGCCCCAGGAGATGATAGGAAGCCTCCAGCTCCGTTCCCCTCTCCAGCCTTACAGGGCTTGGCCAGCTCCAGCTCAAAGAGCAGGTCCAGGAACTCCTTGACCAGCCCTTGGCCCAGGAAGAGTTTGACCAAGTTGATGGCGACCTCCTGCCGGCACTCGGCCGTGGTGGTTTCGTCCAGGAGGGTGACCAGGTGCACTTGGCCGTCCTGGAGGGGAGAGGCACCATGACGTGACAGCCCGAGGCAGTCGGACACCACGGCCCAGAGCTGGGAAATGTGGGTGCTCCAGCAGGGCTGGGCATGGAGCCCTCACCTGGCGCCCCAACTTCACCTCCTGGCACAGGAGCTGCACCAGGGGCTGGTAGCAGTGGGAGGGAAGCACCGTCTCGTCCCGAAGCTTCACCTGCAGCTGCAGCGAGCCCAGGCTGCCTCGGCGCCTGCAGGAGCATGGGGTGGGTGGGTGAATGGAGGGATGGATGGAGAGATGGATGGATTGGATGAATGGATTGGATGGATGGATTGGATGGATAGATGAAGAGATGGAGAGATGGATGGATGGGTGGATGGATGGATGGATTGGATGGATGATGAGATGGATAGATGTAGAGATGGAGAGATGGATGGATGGGTGGAGGGATGGAAGAAAGGATGGGGAAATGGAGAGATGGATGGATGGATGATGGATGGGTGGATGGATGGAAGGAAGGATGGGGAGATGGAGAGATGGATGGGTGGATGGATGGGTGGATGGATGGGTTGATGGGATGGATGGACAGATGGATGGATGGGTGGATGGATAAGTACTTCACCAAGCAGGAGGTGGCACGACACCCTACGCTACCCCTCCAAAGGGATGATGCTTCCCAGGAAAACCCCCCTCCCTAATGCCCCTGAGGGCACTGGGACCACCCCCAGCACACTCCAACACCCTGTGCCAAAACTCACTCATCCTCTATCGGCTTGGACTTGTCCGGCCACAGCCTGAACCACCCCTCCTCCTGCCCGGCCGCTTCCAGCCCCTGGACGCTGAACACCACCTGGCAGGGGAAGGCAGGAGAGGGCTGGGTGTGCGGCTGGGCCAGAGCCTGGCAGCAGTGATGGGGTTTGGGGGCTCACCTTGCCCAGGAAGTCGTTCCTGCCGACGAGGTCCCAGTCCCACACCTCCACGCAGAGTTTCTCCCCGGCGGGCTCGGCCAGCTCGAACTCAAAGGTCTCGTTCCAGCGTGGGTAACAGGATTTCTTGACCACCTGCGAAGGCAACAGCTTTGTCCCCTCTTGCTGGGTGGATCTGTCTCTCAGGGACACAAAGGTGGGGGTGCTGAGGGACAGGGATGGCTCCGGGCTCCTCTGTGGAATGATTCCACCTGCGCCCTTGGCAGAGTGGGGATGGCTGAAATGGCACTCACGGTGCTCTCCTGCGTCTTCCCATTGTAGCGCAGGCGGACAAAGGGGTCGGAGGCACCATTCCGGTCCTTCCTGGCCAAATCCCTGCCAAGAACAGGGGGAATTTATCAGCAAGCTCCCAAAATACCTACGGGCACCTATGGCACCCACTCCCCTCTCAGGGAATCTCAAGATGCATGTCCCAAAGACCTACAGATGAGTTAGACCCTGCCCCAGCACCCCCTCAGCTGCTGGGTGGTGAGGAGGGTGCTCTGCACCAAGGGAACAGATATACCAGGGAAACTGAGTCATGGAGCAGCTGGGACTCCCCACCCATGTCCCAGCTGCACACACAGCCCCTGTCACCCTCGTGTCCCCTCTCACCTGGCCTCCAGCACAGAGCAGCGCAGCCGCCGGCTGCCCTGGCTGCCCAGGACCTCCACCTGCAGGTGGATCTCCCCCTGCACCTCCTCGTCAGGGTCCACCTCGCTGAGGCTCACCCAGCCGCTGTATCCTGTGGGAAAAGGGGGATCCCCATGGAGGGGTCATTGGGGAACCCCTCAGGACCAGCTTGTCCAAGGGGTGGGAGATGGGTCCCTGCTGGGATCCCCGGCCACTCTGTCCCCTACCCTTGGGGTGCTCTGCCAGCATGTCCCGGGTGATGCAGACCTTCCCAATAACGTCATCACGGCTGGAAAACAAAAGTGGGAAGCAGGACACGGCATGGGATTGGTGCCCAGGCAGGACAGCCCCTGCTTTGGGGGATCCTGGACTGAGGCCATCACGGTCTGTCTGTCCCCATGGAGCAACATCAGCCACCCTCTGCTGCCAGCTGGACAATATCCTCGGGAATTAACTTCACCCATCTCTTTCCCAAAGCCCAGGGCAGCGTGGCCAGGGGTGTCTGCACTGGGGCTGAGCATGAGGGAGCCCAAGCCACCAACCAAGCCCCCAGGCCGAGCCCCCACCGTACCTGAGCGCATCCTCGTCCATGACGTAGATGGAGATGCTGTGGAAACCGGGCTGGAGCTGCACCTCGTACTCCTCCCCCCAGAACGGGGACAGCGTCTTCCACACCGTGGCAGTCCTGTGGGGCAGGTGGCACTGGTGACAGGGGGGACAGGGCTCCCTCTCTGGGGACCTTCTCAGCTTTTGGGGACACATGGCTGGGGGCAGCACCCAGAGTTTTGAACTCTCAGCTGGGGCAGGGATGAGTCTCTGTCCCTGTCCTTGTCCTGTCTTGTGGCTCTGGGCTGGCAAGACATGGGGGTGGCTTATAGGGGAAGGGGGCCATGAGCTGTTAGACCCCTCTGTGTCTGGAGGAGCACCTCAGCCCGAAGCAGGGAATAATAATGAATGATAAACAATAATAAGTGATGATCACAACAATAACCATAATAATAATGTGCCTGCAGCAGATGGAGAGACCTGCCAGGAGCAAGGTTTGGGGCTCCAGCAGTTTTAGGGACCAGCCAGGGACCTGGGCCACTCACCTGATGATGGCCTCATCGTCGATCTTCACGATGCAGTACGGGTCACTGCTCCCCGTGCTAGAAGGACAAGGGACAGCTCTGTCAGTGCCACCAGCCACAGCCTGGCCACCACCAGACCCACAGGGCTCTGTGGCCATGGGTGACCAAAGCCTTCAGCCCTGACACCCTCACAGAACGGAGACCTTGTAGAGACAAAGCCCCGAGGGAAAAGCTGGGGTACAGAGGCTGTCAGAGGCTTCCACGGGTGGACTTGGCCACAGCTGCCAGCACAGGGTGACCCCAGCTTCACTTCCAGACCGGGGACACTCCTCCCTGACCGTCTCCGGCTGCTCTGTCCCGCTGGCAGCCAGAAGTGGCTTTTCCTCTTCCACTCAGGAAGGCAAGGAGCAAACAAAACCCACCCTTTCCCCAAAACAGCTTCAGGCACCTGCAGCCCAATTTCACACACTGGGAGTGAGGCCACAGCAGCCTCCTCCAGCCCCAGAGTGTCCCCAGACCCCCAACACCACTGCAGGGATGGGGACACCCCTAGGGACACCGCCAGGGATGCAGAGGGAGCGAAGAGCAGCCACCACTGTGCTTTGACCGTGCATCCTCCCTGGGGACAACCCGAGTCATCCTTGCCAAAAAACAATCCCGGTTGTACAGCTTATTGCCCCGGTTCATCAGAAATGGGGTCAGGGGTGGGGACTCCGGCCAGGGACAGAGGAGCCAGGACCTGGGGGCTGGCCAAGGTCATGGAAGGGTTGTGGCTCCCATCCCACTGGCACGGAGCAGCCTGCTCGGAGCACGGATAACTCATTAACACCAACCCCAGTGGCACTGTCAGCCAAAAACAAATGTCCTGCAGAAAGGGGGGGTGGGGCTTGGAGACCCCAGGCACGGAGTGATTTCCACATCCCAAATCCAGGGAGGCTGAGAGCCAGTTGCAGAGGGGATTGAAAAGGTTTTGGGGGCAACTAAAAAAGTTTGGGGGGGATCCAAATGGTTTTTGGAGGAACTGAAGGGGCTGGAGGGGACTGAAAGGGTTTTGAGGGGGACTGAAAGGGCTTTTGGGGCAATCAAAAGGGGTTGGAGTGGACTGAAATGGTTTTGAGGGGGATTGAAAGGGGTTTTGGGGGATTTGAAAGGGGTTGGAGGGGACTGAAAAGGTTTGGGGGGCTCCTTGCCCTGCTAAACACGGCTGCAGGGGTTTCTCTGGGCTGTGCACCGCGGGTGCCACAGTAACATCCCTGTCCCCCGGCGCTTCCATCCCCTGGGCCCCGCGGGGCTGGCAGTGCAGCAGGTTGCCAAGAGCTGCTCTCCGGCTCCTGCTCCCGTTCCATCCCAGCCGCCCTCCGGAGAGGATGTTTAGGGAGAGCCGCGGGTGAAGTGATGTTAAGCGGAGCCCATTGCTGACGTTTCCTGCCTTGTGCAAACCATCGGGGATGCCGGGAGCGGGCAGGCGGAAAGGGAACAGCTCCAGCTGTGCCCGGCAACGCGGGGCTGCCCCGGGGGGCAGCGGCAAACCCTTGTCCCCAGCGTGGGGACAGCCAGCACAGCCACCTGGACGCGGAGCGCCGGGAAGCCACTCGGGCATCGCGTTTTCCAGGGATTCGAGCACAGGGCGGGCAGAATCCATCCTCGGTGGCTGTGGGAGGTGCCCGAGCTGCCAGGCGAGCCGCAGCCTTTGGATGAGGATAAATCCCTGCTCCAAAGGCGGGCGCTGGGTGACATCGCCCGCACAGAGTCCCTGTCCCGGGATGTCGCGAAGGGATTTGTGGCGCTGCGGGCTCGGGGGGTGCGGGGCTGGCTTGGGCATCCACCCTGGCACGCTGGGTGCAGGGAAGGAGCTGGAAAGGGGAAGGCCGGGCTTTGGAAAGAGGAAATGAGCACAGGCAGGATTGGGGGAAGGAACCCGCAGCCACCCCTCCGGCAGCAAAGGAGCCGCGGAGGGCTGGAATTAAAAATTAACTGGTGTAGGCAGCAGTGCTGCTCTGCCCTGAGGGGTGGTGATAAAATAAATAAAAATTTAAATAAAAAATAGAGTTGAAAAGGAAAAATAGAATAATAATTGAAGAAAAATAGAATGAAAAATAGAATGAAAAATAAAAGAAAAATAAAAGAAAAATAAAAGAAAAATAAAAATAAAAGAAAAATAAAAGAAAAAGAAAAGAAAAAGAAAAGAAAAAGAAAAGAAAACACGGAATAATAAATGAAGAAATTTAAAAAAAAAAGAAAAAGGGCAAAAAAGAAAGAAAAAAAAAAAAATAAATAATTAAATAAAAAGCAAAAAAGGGAAAACAGTGAAATAAAACTAGAATAGATGCTAATAAATTAAAGATTAAAAATTATTGGCAGTGTTTATTATCATAACATAAAAATAATCCAATAAAATAAATAAATAATAAAACAAATTCAAATAAAAGAAATTAAATTTCACATTAAAAAATCAATACTAAATAAAGTCATTCAAAAAATTAAAAACCATTTAAAAAAATCAGGCAGACCCTTTCCCTTGCTTTCCAGGGACAAAGACAGGGGGGAGATTTGGCAGCCTCAGCTGAGGGGCTCCCGTAACTCCCTGTGCCAAATCCTGTGGGATCTGGGGGTTCCCCGTGGGGATTTGGGGTGCTCCATCACCCCTGGCTGTTGCCAGCAGGGTCTGAGCTGCCCAGGCAGCGGGGACATCCCGCAGAGGGAGTTCCCAGGAGGAAGCTAGCGATCCCAAAAGCCGTGCCAGGGCAGGGAACCGGATCCCCTGAGCAGAGGGGAGGGGGCCGGGGCCAGGCACGGACAAGGTCGCGCTCGGGTTTCCCTCTCCGCTGTCCCAGCCCAGCGCCACGTCCCAAAGCCACCGGTCCGGAAAGCTCCGCTCCAGGCGCTATGGCACGGCGGCTTCCCGGCTCTTCCAAAACCCAGAGCCTGCCCGTGCTGGGTCAAGCTCCGGCGGGGAGCTGTGCCAAGGGATTTAAAAATCAGGGCCCTGACACACGGGATTTAAAAAAAGAAAAAAAAAAAAAAAAGAAGAAGAAGAAGAAGAAGAAGAAAAAAGCCATGTTTCTTTCCTTGTTTATCCTCTTTTTCCATGACGGCTGCAGGGATTTTTGCTGGTTTTCCGGCTGCCGAGCGCTCCTCAGCAGCTTCCCGCTGCCTTGGTGGTGGCTGGGGGCACCCCGGCGCTGTCCCCACATCCCACCCCGATGCTGCCCCCACATCCCACCCCATAAGGATCAGAGCGATGAGGATAACACCGGGATTTTCTGGGAGGGAAATCCCGACCCAAAGGCTGCCCCCCGGACCTCAGCCAGGTGGGATGGAGCCGGGAATGGGGCACGGCACTGGGGCAGCCCCTGCTCCCGTGGGCATGGAGGTACCGGGTCCTGCTGCGCGTCCGGGGGTCCCTGCGGGGGTCTCTGTGTGGTGGGGACAGCCCTGCCCTGTGTCAGCACAGGGGGAGCCCCCAAAGTGGGAGCACTGCTTGGGGTATCCAAAACACTGCTGGGGGCACCCCACAGCACGGAGTGCTCCTGGGGGGAAACCTCAAACCCATCCCCAAATCGAGGGAGAATCACAGCACCCCTGAGGGAGCCCCCAAAGCGCTAAGAACTGCTGGGGCCACACAAAAATATCCTGAAGGGAACCCCCAGAGCAAGGGGGATCCCAAAACCACGTTGGGGGAACCCCCAAAGCAAGGCAACAGCAAAGCCATCCTGGAGGAAACCCCAAAGCAAGGGGGATTCCAAAGGTACCCTATGGAGAACCCCCAAAGTACATCTGCTGCTGGGCGGGTACCCTAAATTTACCCTGAAGGGAACCCCCAAAGTAAACACACTGCTGGGGGGACCCTAAAGCCACCCTGGGGGGAATCCTCAATGCAGGGCGACTCCAAAGCCATCCTAGAGGGAACACCCCAAAGGGTGATACCCCAAAAGGGGATCCTAAAGCCACCTTGGGGTGAGCCCCTAAATCACATGCATTGCTGGGGGCCCCCAAACCGCTCTGGGCAAGCCCCCAAAGCAGGGGGGACGCTCCAAAGCCACCCTGAGGGTGGTGTCCCCACCAGGGACCTGTTGGGGGGACACCCCGCAGCACTCCTGGGAAAGCGGGGAGTCCCTCCGGGATGCCCCCGCCCCAAAGCTGTCCCGGCCCCCGCGGGGGCACTCACATGTCCTTGGCGGGCAGGTTCCTGCCCTCCACGATGCGGATGGAGAGGGCGCTGCGCCGGGCCATGGCGGGCGAGCAGCGGAGCGGAGCCGAGGCGAGCGGAGCCCAACGGCGCCGAGCGCGGCCTCGAACCCGCGGCCCCGCGCACAGCGCCCATGTGCGGGCCGGCGCCGGCGGCCGCCAATCAGCGCGCGGGGGCGGGAAAAGAGGCGTGGCCTAGAGCACACCCGCGGCTCCCATTGGGTGATTCCATCGGCTGTCTGCCAAGGGGCGGGGCCTGGCCGGGGTGGGCGGG
>VZTE01002230.1:480148-522029 GCA_013397775.1 Eulacestoma nigropectus
CTCAGAGCCGGGCGGCCGGCTGGTCATAGACGTGGTGGGGGGTGTACCGCCGCACCGTCACCGACTCCGGCTTGCTGAAGGTGCTGCTGCCGCCGCAGGAGTCCGAGCTGGGGAGGGAAGGCGGGGTGAGGGATGAGGGTGGGGACCGAGGGATGAGGGTGGGGACCGAGGGATGACGGCGTCACTCTCTGACGCCGGTCCCGCGTGCCCAGCAGCCTGGGTGGGACTTGGTGGTGGCACTCACTCCCAGAAGACGAGCATGGCCACCAGACCGGCCAGGAGGATGGCGAAGAGGATGGAGAGGATGGTGGTGATGGCGATCATGCCGGCGCTGTGCCCACTGTCCGTCGTAGGGATGGTGCTGGGTGACTTGGCTGGGGAGAGAGCAGAAGGAGAGGGAGCAGGATGCAGGGATACACACCCCGGAGCGCCTTAGGGGGTCCGGATGGGTGACGGGGTGTTCGTGTGTGCCAACAGAATGTGCCATCACACGGTGCCCCCCTACACGAGTGAGACCCGCGGCAGAGCCCTGCCTCAGTTTCCCCAGCTGCTCACAGGAGCCCTCACCCCAAACCACTGTTGCTCAGCATTCAGCCCCCTGGGACCACCCCACACGCCCAGGACCACCCCATATCCCCCCTCGACGGCTGCGGGCTGGGTGCGGGGGCAGGACGAGCACCCCGGCAGCGGTACCTGTCCTCAGCGTGATGGGCTCCGACCAGGCTGTCTCAGCCACGGGCTCAGAGCCCTCCAGGGCGAGGAACTTCACCCTGAGATGGGATGGGAAGGGAGGTTGGCCGCGGTCCCGTGAGCCGGGGGGCTGCCGGCAGCCCTTGAGGGGGGCAGGTCCCCGCGATCAGGCTCACTGGTACGGCCCGGGGCCGGGCAGGGGGCCATTGCAGGTGGGTCTCGCCTCATCCTGGGCGCAGCTCGTCTCGCTGCCGACGCGCAGCACCGTGATGTCCCCGGCGGGTTTGCGGCAGGGGTAGTTGGCCAGGGTGGCATTGAGGGTCATGTAGGCAGAGACGGAGGCAGGGAAGCGCTGGAATGCGGTCTCGGAAGTCCCTGGCCTCGCGGTGTTGTTGAAGGTGGATGTGGCTGCAGGGATGGGGATGGGGGTGAGGAGGGACTTGGTGGAGGGGCACAGGGACCCCTGCACGCCCCCTGCCCCGGCTGCTCCCACCTACCCTTGTCCAGGGCCACCACCAGCCAGATGACGGCGTTGCTGTAGTTCTCGAAGACGCAGCGGGGCTGGTCCAGCACGAAGGTGGAGGCGGTCGTCAGCCCCTCCAGCGGGGGGGTCTGGGTCAGGGCTGGCCTGTCCGGCAGCTCCACTGCGGTGAGAAGCCAAGGGAGGGTGGAGGGTGCGGATCCCCCGCTGCAGCCCCGGAACGGAGGCTCTGACCGGCGGCCGCGGTGCCGGGGCTCGGGGTGGGGACAGGGACAGGATGCAGCTGACCCCTGGGATCTCCGCAGTGGGGCCTCCGCTCCCCTCCCACCCCCCGGTTCGGGCACAGACAAGTGTTTCATGAAAAGAGGAAGCAAAGACACTCCATGGTCCCAGCCAGGAGGGGAACACCTGGGCAGGACTCCCAGGCGACCAGGGTGGTGACACCAGGGACACTCGGTGTGGCACCCAGAATGGGGGGGCATCAGGTGCCCTACGCCTCCAGGCTCAGGAGGGTCCTGGTGGACCCCAGTGGGGACCTCCAGAGAAACCCACATCGTGCCAGTCAGCCGACATCAGTGACACCACAGACTAGAGGTGACACCCAGAATAGGATCCAGAATAGGGGGGCATCATCTGCCCTGCACCTCCAGGCTCAGGGGGGTCCTGGTGCCTGTGCACAGGGGACCCCCACAGTGCCAAGGGGAATCCCGAGTTCATCCCGATGGCGTCGTTGGACTCACCTATGGCACGGGCCGCGGGCAGGAGCAGGAGGAGCAGCGGGAGCATGGTGCGGGCGCCTGGGTGCCGAGGGCGGGAGTGCGGGTGCTGGAGCTGCGCGTCCCCGTGGGACCCGCCTGTGGTCACCAACCGCCCACATTCCTGCCGCGGCCGCAGCCCCGTGGCAAACAGGTTGGGCTCGTTTCCCCGGAAGCGTTTGTTGTGTTTGAGCGCCCGCCGGCGAGGCGTGCTGAGAACCGCTGCGTTTGTGGCATGGGTGGGTGACAGCTTCACCCGGGCAATCGGCAGAGAGGGACACCCCGGGGTGATGCGCCCCACAGACCCCACCGGTGCCAGCATGTGCCCCCCACACCAAGTGCCACCAAGCCAGGGCCCCACCTGCTTTTTGGGGTCGGTGCCCCCACCCTCACAGCTCCCACCCTGCGTGGCCAAGGACCAGGAGGAGGCAGTCGCAGATGTAAAATCAGATTTTACTTGACAGGACACTTCATGTCTAGTGGAAGGTGTCCCTGCCCGTGGCGGGGGGCTTGAAACGAGGTGGTCTTTGTGATCCCTTCCAACCCAAACTGTTCCATGGTTCTCTGACACAGAACAGGGGGTGGGGGGACAGAGCGGCACAGCCCTGGGGGGCTACACCCACAGCCGGGGGGCAGGGGCTGGGGCAGTGCCGGGGGGATGTGATGGGTCCGGTAGGATCTGCGAGTGAAGGCGTCGGTCCCCAACTCCTGGTGGCACAGGGAGCCCCACACCTTGGCACTGCAGGGAGACAGAAGCAGGGGCATCAATGGGGTCTGTGGGGCTCTGCCCCGACCACCCCGAAGGGGCCCTTCCTCCTGCAAACTACGGTGAACCCTCAATTTAAGAACAAAAAGGCTTTTTCAGTGTTAAAAAGATCTCCATTTCTTTGCAGATAGGGTTGCCAAGTTGGGGTGCTCTCCTGAGGCCCCTGCAGACACTCCCCACCAGCAGCCCCCCCATACCCCAGGGCTCCGAGCACGGCGGTGGCGAGCACGGCCCCCAGGCTGGCCAGGATGGAGGCGATGACCACTACGTCACTGCCACGGCGCGTGGGCGCAGGGTCGATGGTGCCCGGGCTGAGGGCTGGAAGGAGGCGGGATGAGGGATATGGGGGAACATGGGGGGCTCAGGGACGGTGTGATGGAAAAGGGAAGGATGGGGTGGACGGAAGGATCGGAGATCACTTCTCCCCTCAGGTTTTGGGGTGATGGCACAGGGCCCACGCTGAGCCACGTGCCAGCACCCCAACCGGGCAGGTGCAGGGGACCCGCGGGGGGTGGCAGCGCCACAAGTACCTCTGCGCAGGAGGATGGGCTCGGACCACCGCGTCTCCGCCTTGGGGCCGCGGCAGCCCATCAGCAGGAACTTCACCCTGCGATGGGGACGGGGGTGATACCGGGGGGACGAGCATGGGGTGGCGAGTCACCCCAGCTGGGATTTGGGGGTTCTGGCCTTACCTGTAGGGTCCCGGGGAGGGCAGGGGCCCGTTGCAGGGGTCCTGTCTGCCCTGGTCCCTGCACGCCGTGTCACCCCCGACCCGCAGGACGGGCGGGCTCGGTGCCGAGCACGAATACGCGGCCGCCGCCGTCTCCAGCGTCATGTAGGAGCGGGCAGTGGGCAGCTGCTTGTACGGGGGCACGTCAGCCCGGGAGCGGGGGTTTCTGAAGGTGGCTGATGCTGCACGGCACAGATGGCAGGTGAGTGGCTGCGGTGAGGGTCCCCATGCCCCCTGCCACGGGGGGGGACGCGCTGGAGCAGCGAGTGCTCACCGTTGGCAAAAGCCACCGCCAGCCAAACGGCGTCGGAGGCATCGGCGTGGCCGTCGAAGACGCAGCGGGGCCTCTCCAGCGCGAAGGTGGTGGCAGTGACCTTGCCCAGCAGTGGCATGGGGGGCACGTGGGGTACGTAGGGCAGCCGGGCTGGGGGAGCGGGCAGTGAGCGAGGGGACCCCTGCTCTGCAAGCGCCTGACCCCAGCCCGCATCCACGCCGGTGTTGGCACAGGCGGGTGGCACAGGGTGCCAGCATCAGGGGGAGAGCACTGCTGTGGAGACCCCACAGCCAAGCCCAGCCCCATAACCCCGTCCCTGGACAAACGCCTCGCAGCCCCTCCAAGCCCCGGTGCCCCTCTGCCCTGTCCCCCGGGGAGTCACCCAGGTCCGCGGCTGCGCCCGTCCCAGCCAGCGCCAGCAGCACCCACGGCAGCTCCATGGCGTCGTCCCGGTGGTGCTGGATGTGCTGTCCTGCTCAGCTCACCCCGTCCCAGTGCCGAGGGGACGAACTGCCCCCAGTGCCCCCGCAGCAGGGACCGCCTGTCCTGAGGAGCCGGACTCTCCCAGCCCCGCATTCCTGCACCGGCTCTGCCGGCCCGGCCAGACCCCGCGGGCAGAGGGGAGCAGCTGAGCACCCCGGGTCACCCGCTGGTCCCAAACCCGCTGGGAACCGTCCCGCTGGACCCCCGAGGCACCTGCAAGGAATCGGGGCACAAGTCTGTGATGTGACAGGGGAAACTGAGGCACAGAAGAAGCACATGTTCCAGGAGGGGTTGGCAGGAGTCTGTTGGTACTATGGGGGCAGCCAGGCAAGTCGTCCTGGACCCCCACTCGCCCCACCAAGACCGGACTCCCTGGGGGTGCCTTGTGCCCACCAGGCCCCCGGAGCCAGGGGTGAGCCCGTGCCCGACTGGCTGAGGTGCAGCCAGCCCTGCCCCGCGGGCAGGGAAGCGCTGCGGAGCATCACACCCGAACTCACCCAAATCCCAGCGTTCAGGTGAACGGTCCCACCCAGCACCGGGAGCACGGAAGCATTTCCAGCTCTGAGGCCACCCCACGCTGACATTTCCCCATCTATCGTACCCCTTCCGAGCCCTTGGGATGGGGGCAGGGACATCGCCCTGGAGAGGGAGCTGGCCCGCGGCCCGGGAGCCCCTCACCGCCGCTCCCCCCGCAGAGGGCTTGGAGCGCTCCTTCTCCCGTGTTTGCCAAGGGGAGCGGCTGCCCACTCCTGCGTGGGAGGAGATTTCCCCCCCTTCCTAAGGGGCCGGGACCGCGCCTTCAGATTAAGTGGAAATGGGGCATTCGAAGATTACAGCGTCCAGCTGCAGAGGGGAAAAAGGCGCAGCTGCAGCCTCCGTCCCTCCTCCTTCTTATCCCCGCCTTATCCCCCACTCCTATCCGGCAACACCTGCCCCGGGGACCCCGCCACTTCCCCCAGACCCCTCCTTGGTGCTCCTGGGCCGGCAAGGTGCCAGCAGCAAGGTGAGGGGCAGGGGGGGTGACGCAGGGGGACAGTGAGTCACAGTTTCAGCTGCCGGTACCCAGCATAGCTGCGGGGTCAAGGCTGGGCTAATAATAACCACCCTGTGGCAGATGAGCCAGCACCGCCGGGGGCTGGGAGAGACACCCCCCTCTCCTCTCCCCGGGGCTCCAGCTGGGGATGGGGGACACAAGGCTTTTGGTCAAATGTGCCTGGCAGCGTGATAAGCACTGATTTGGGGCTCTGTCCCCTCCCAGCTCCAGTAGGCACCGTGGTTATGCTGTCACCTCACCTTTCAAAGCATCTCCCTGCACCACCGTGCCTGAGCACCTGGCTCTGCTCCTTTCCACCCCTCGGATCCCCCTGCCACGGGGGCTAAGCCACCTTGGGCCCAGCAAAGACAGGGGAAGGATTTTAGGAGATGCCTTGTGTCCAAAAACAGGGTAGTCAGGGCTGAGTCGCTGAGCTGGGCTGGCTCACCACAGCCCAGTGCCCCTGCCCTGGACCAGCCCAGATGCAGGGAGGCTCCAGCTGATTCACACTCACGAGCAGCTGCTGGAGATGCCTTGGGCCAGGCTCAGCAGGAAATTCTTGCTCTGCACAGGGCTGAGTGAACCCTGCTTCAATTTTCACTTCAATTCGCTGCTTTGATTGCTGGGACAATATGATCCAGGGAGACAAAGCTGAGGTTTGAACTCAAAATCTCTCCCTTTCGCAAGCAGGGTGGGAGAGGAGCAGACAGCCCATTTGTGTAGAGCTTAGCAACACAGACACATCACTGCAGCTCCCAAGGAGTTGCCATTCCTGCAGCATCCCCAGATTGCACTGGATGCTTGAGGGGTTTCCCCTTAGAGCTTGCAGGCACAAGATGAACACCGGGGAAAGCCCCAGACCTCAAAGGCTCAGAAAAACCTTTTATTTTTCTATTGGCATGACAGGAAGCAAAGTGCCCCTCAGCTGGTCCGGGATGTGCTGGTCCCAGGAGGACGCTAAGGTAGAGCTGCCACAAAGCCCAGCCCCAACCCAGATTTGGCAGATGGCACCAGTGCCAAAGGGAGGGATTTGATGGATTTAATGTGCAGCTGGGTCTGGCGGCTACAGGGAGGGGAAGAGCCAGAAACAGCTCTTCAAAAGACATCAGCTCCCAGGTGACCAGCTGGGAACATGCTCCCAGCCAGAGCCTTGCTGCTGGCACCTGGGCTGCTGGGAGGAAGGTGACTGTCACCAGCTGGTGGCACCAGCATCCCTGCAGCAGCAGCACAAAGCACAGTAGCTCCTCCCGGCACAGGCATCACCGAATTGCTGCCATTTCACCTGAGAGAAGGGGAGAGAGGGACAGGTTCTGCCTCTCATCTTTGGGATGAGAGGAGAGGGGCTGGCAGCTCACAGCAACAGCAGGGGGCTGCAACCTCCCGCAGGGTGGACACTGATAAGTGACCTCTGCTGGCACCACGGCCACAGACCACTGAACTCCAGTGGCCAAAGCACTGACAGGCTGGAACCACAAGCCCTGGGACCAGTGTCCTGCTTCCACCACGATGTGCATCCCTCCAGCAGAGCTGAGCTTTCTCTCCTGGCCAGATCACTGGTCCGTAGCTCCATGGAGCTGGCTGGCTCCCCACAGAGAGCCTCTGAGGGGGAGGCACCCCCAGCCCCGAGGCAGCAGGAAGGCAGAGCAGGGACTTGCTGTGAGAATGAAGAGTTTATTGGGACCGAGCAGAGATACACGGCAGGAGGGAGGCAAGAGGTGCCTCAGACAGGGAGCTGATGTGTCCCAAAAGGAGGACCTTGTTTGGCTTCCAAGTGGTCTATTGGAAGCGAGGCACTCTCCTCTCCCATCCTGTCCCCAGGCATTACCAAAGGAAGGTCCTGCCTTCCCCAGGGGATCTGTCACCTCAGGACTCCCATCCCAGCTGCTCCTGGCTGCAGCCATCAATCCCACCCAGAGACACAAGCACAGCTTCTACAAAAATATCCTTCCCTCCCCCCCCCAAAAATGTGAAGAGCGGGCAGGGCTCCCACGGAACTGTTATTGCTCAGTGCGACGGGTGGTCAGACACGGGAACTTAAGGCATCAGGAATAAGTGCACTAGGTGGCCCCTGAGGCTCACTGGCCCAGGCAGTCCTCGGTGACACCCTGGGCAGCCAGCTCTGCCAGCACATTGTCCAGGTAGTTGGGGTCAGGGTAGCCATGGCCACTCAGGTTTGAGTCCATCTCAGTCTTGTGGTGGATCTCGTTCCACACCACCGTGTTGCTCTCACCAGTGGTGTTGGAGGTGCCCACTGTGAAAATCAGGCGTCTTCTCCAGGCCACTTTCAGGAGCTCGAGGACCTAGATGGGGAAAGGAAAATCAAAGCTCAGAGCAGCAGCTATGAGACTTGTGCCATGAATGCAGCTTGCCAGAAGCTTGACAGCCCAAGAAGGGTGATGTTATCAGGGTGTGGTATCTCACCTTTCTGCCCTTCTCGTTGTCTGGTAGGTAACAATAGCGAGGAAAGCCTCTGGCCGTGTATGGCATCCCAGGGTTGGGGTGCTCGGGGCCCTGCAAGAGATGAGACACATTTGTCATGGACATATCCATCTTCATATGAACTGGACAACCCCTCAGCAGCAGGATCTGACACAGGCTCATCCCAAACCAGCTCTTCCATGTAGAGGCAGCAAGGTATTGCTGGTGAGTACAAGGTGTCCAACTTGTTCTTACGGGACAAGCGAGTATTTCAGATCCTCCAAAAGCAGTCTCACACTGGGATACAAAGCCAGATCTAAAACCTACTTAAATTCTGGTAGAGACAGCCCCAAACCACAGCTTTTTCCATGTGGTCTGGTAACACCTTAAAAAGCCCACACAGCTCTAACCTTTCAAAGTTCACCGCCATCACTGAAACCAGCGTGGGCTGTGAAACCAGAACATGGGATGTTTCCCACCTTGTGATCATGGGCAGTCTCCTCCCTGCTTCAGGCAGACATTAGACTTTACTGCAGGCAAACTGCTGGGGCTGCTCAGGAAAAGATCTCTGATGGAGGAGACCTTCACATGTTGAAGAACAGCTGGAGCAGCTGCTGGCTCCAGGCACCACAGGCTGCTCGGCAAAAGGCTGCCAGCAGGTGCTACACTGGATCCCAGCACTTTTCTGGGAGGCTTTCACAGCCTGTGCTGTCTGCCAGCGTGCTGGGCACTCACCTGGATGCCCCTGCTGATGTGATACACAATCCGGATTGTCCCACAGTCCTTGTGTCCCGGGAGGGACTGGGGGAACGTGGAGATCTCCATCTTCCCTTTGGGCTGGGTACCGGTTTTCTCTCCGTAGATGGTTTTACAGGAGGGACACTGCAAACTGCCATCCTGCCAGGGGAGAGAAGCCACATCAGAGCTCCACAGCCCAGCCACCTGCACACAGGGGCCTGGTGAGGATGAGGCAGCTCAGTACCTTGTTCCCGTTGGAGTACATGGCCAGCACGCAGAGCATGTGGAAGGAGTGCTGGCAGTTCCTCAGGCGACCGACTGCCTCTGGTCTGATGGTGCTGGACTGGCACGAGTCGCTGTAGCCCGAGGGGGAGGACAGCTTCTCCATGCAGATCATGCAGTCCTAGAGGAGAAACCACCACGTGGTGTGAGCACAGGCTGGTCCTGAGGACTGACACACCAAGGAAGCCGTCAAGGAGATGCTTCAGGAAGATTTGTTTTCAGCTTTAATCCCTCCCTTTGAGGTTTAAGGACACAGAGATGGGTTTCCTTATCTGGCTGGTATCGCCCCACTCCACTTCCTGCGTTGTCCAGGAGGTGGAGAACTGTCATCAGTCAGAGGGAAGAGTATGGTTACATCCTGCTAGTCTGCAAAGCAGCTCCAGTGCAGGGTTTGATCTCTAGTTTTGACCTCTGAGCACTGAGACCAAAACCAAACTCCTTCCTCCAAAGGAAATGGGGAGGCACTGCCAGGATGAGCTATTCAACCCACACTGTGCCTCCATCACAGTCCTCTGATGAGGACAAGTCACCCATCATCACATGTGGATTTCAGGCAGTGCTCAGGACTCTCCACCTCGTGTCAACAGGGCCACTGCAAGCAGCACCATGTACCACACCAGACACCCAAGGAAGGATGGTCCTTGGGCATTGTTGTGGTTTCCTTGGCACCCCAGTGAACTGGGCAAGCCAGAGTTGCTTCACTGTCCTCTTACCTCATCAGCAGGAGTGCCCTTCAGCTCTTCCAGGTACTTCTTCACCACTGACTCTGGCTCTGTTGGTGTGGCTGCACAAGGAGAGATGAGAGAGAGAAGTCAGACGCTGTGTGGTATGATGGGCACGTGTGGGGCGAGCTAGAAAGAAGGGAGACAAGCAGGTCACTGGCCAGGATGCCAAGGAGAAAGGTCAGGGTTAGAGGGGGAGAAGAGGCCGCTCCAACAGATCCCTACCAGCCCAGCAAAGGCTTTGCTTTCAGCAATGGCTCCCACTGGGGCCGTGAGTGCCACAGCTCTGCCTGTAGCTGGTGTGCTCCACTTCTCCCCACAGACCCCAAGTAACACCAGGCACGTCCCAGCTGGACTTTCTGTGCACACCAGAAGCCAGCTGGGATCAAACTCAACAGCCTTGATGGGATAGGGGATCACACAGTCTGTGCTGTCAAAGGAGAAAAAAAGGCATTCCCACACCACTCCAGCTGGTGCCCAGCAAGGAAACCCAGCAACACACTGAGCTTCAGGCCCTGTTTTGAATACAGCACAGTGAGCTCCACATCCTTAACGTGAAGCAGTGGCCTTTCTGCTGAGCTTCCACGCACTCGTACCTGGCAAGGCACAGTGCAAGTCACCAGGTACATGAAACAAACCAGCTTTTAACATGAACCCTATTTGCAGCATGACACAGAATCCTTGCATCTTCCCAAATGTAATCCCTGGTCCCATCCACCCAGGCACAGGCACCTGAGCAGCCCACCAGCCCCAGCAGCCTGGTCCTTGGAGGCATTATGGGACGAAGTAACAAACATCACACAACACCATGAGCAAGTTACCACTGAGTGCATCCACTGTCACCTCAACTCCCAGCCCATCCTCCTGGAGCTGCCCAGCAAGGCTTGGCTTAAGCCAGGGAGCATCCCATGCCTCCACAGGGCACCTGGCCCTGGGTGAGAGGAGAGGAGCTCCTTACCAGTCATCAGGCCTGCCATAGAAGCTTCCAGGCTTTTCCACCAGCCTGGAAGAAGAAACATTTGCACAGGCAATGTTATGACTCCACCTGGCAGGAGGCAAAAGAGTTCACTCGCTTGGCTTGGGGGAGCCTCGTCCTTCCTTCCGAATCCACTCCTGGGGGCCATCAGGAGAAAGCAGTGCTGTGACAAACAGGCTGGCCAAGGCGTAGCTCTTCCTTCTCCAATCTCCATCCTGTCCAGGTGGATGCTTTAGCATAGAGAGTCCTGCTGCTCCCAACTCCACACTCCCAGGAGGATCAGCCAGGGATCAGAGCTGCAGCTGTACCTGCATGACCCATCTTCAGCTCTCCCCATCCACTCTGGGTCTTTCAGGGAAGACAGGGTTCACAAGCATTGCCTCTGTGGTTAAAAACGCTGCACATCAAGAGACAGCCACTGGAGCTGTTATTCCGGCCCAAAAAGCCATGTCTGTCACAAGCAGGAAGGAGGGGGTGCTCTTTTCTGGATAACCACTTTTCATGGAGAGACAAACATGAAGCAGAAGGGAAGGACTGCTCACATGCCACAGGTGCTGTTGAACAGGCAAAGGCCTGGATGGCACAGATCCTCTACCAGGTAGAAGCCCCTCATTCCCTAGAACACCATGGAATGAGAGCAAGGCAGAGCACCAGCATCCTTTAGCTAAGGAACATGCTTTAGCTAAGACTGATGAACTGAGGGCTGGACTCTCCTAAATGAAAACACAGTCATTAAGATGAGTTATTTTCAGAAGGGGATTCCTGGCCATCCTGAAACACATGATTTCTGGCAGCAGTTGCAGGAGGAAGGGATGGCTGAGCACATAGAGCAAGAAGAGGAGCCCAGAAGGTGAAGGGATGCTCACTCCAAGTGTCAGTGCTGGGCAGGAGGGATGCCTGACATCTCAGGCAGAGCAGGGCTGTGAGGATCAATCTCTGGAGATCCCAAGCCAGGAAGGTGGCAACAGGATTAAGCATTGAGCCAAAGAACAACACAGAAGTGAGTGTTTTCCTCTTCAGGGGCTAAAATCCCCTAGAAAAGCATTTCCAAGAACTGCCCCAAGAGCAGGAAACAGGGAGGAGCCTGGGCAAGCCTCAGGCTTCCACTTCTGAGGCCAAGGGCTCAGCAGTGCCAGGAGCTGCTTCAAGGCCTCATGACCAGACCTCACAGGGAATGTGGCTCCTTGTCTTGTCTTTTGCAAAGGAGAGAAACAGGTCCATGAATTCTCTGCTGGGACCTTGCTTGCATGCAGCAGATCAAGAGCAAGGAACGAGCCTGAAGGGGATGTGATCAGTCTGAGCTGTCCCAGCTCTCTGTGCCTGAAACTCTCCAGCCGAGTGTTCTGTGATGTCTGTACTCCAGGCTGGCAAACACAGGGTGGCACCTTCCACCTGTGGCAGCTGGAATCAGCCTCTGGAGACTTTCATGGCCCTACAGGAGATGGAGACTTCAACTTCTTCTGCTCCACAGGTTTTAGGAAGAACTCTGTGAGCAGGACTAGCTCCTATTCACCCTAACTCCATCCACTTCTGTGATGATCACTGTGTTCTCACCCCCGTGGACCCCGTGCTGCCTGACAGACAGAACACCAACTCCTTCTCCACTCAACCTGCATTTTCCAGCTGGCTCTTTGTGCAGTGACCTTCTTGTCTCCTCTGGCTTTGGGCTGGAGGAAGCAAAGCCAAAAAGATGCACAGCCAAGGTGAAGACAGCGAGGGAAGGGAGCAGGGAGGGTGTGTGACACCAGCAGCAACACCTGCCCAGCACTTGGTAGAAAGCCCCAGCTCATCTGCTCCCACCTGCACAGCAGATCTGAGCAGCTTTAGAGCAGTTCAGCTCATTCAGGGTGGTGGGGGATTGCTCCTTCCACAGAATCCTTCATGACTTTCCTTCTCTGGAGCAGCTCCAAGGAACAAAGAGATAACTCACGCAAGAACTGGCCAGGCTCATTCAAATGAAATCAATGAAAGGAGGCAAAAATTCTGGTGCAGAGCTGGGTAAGAGCGAGATAGGGAAGCTCTTGGGATTTTGGGCATTACACCACTTCACCAGGAACCAAAGAGGCAGAAGGTGATGCAGCCCTCAGCTACCCTGAGGAAACTCATGCCTGATGGATTGGCACTGTGGCATCTCCAATCTGTCCCTGTCACTCTGCTTTGACAATGCTCTAATGCATTTGGAGCCACCAAGGCTGCCTGGAGAGAGAAACAGCCGGGCAGCCCTGATGCTTTAGAAAAATCCATCCCGAGCTGCAAGGACTTCAAAGTCCAGTCCCAAAGAAGCCTTTTGATGCTGAGAGCTCTGTTTCAGCAAGGGTAGCAAAGCCCACATGGCCCTCCTTGGGCAGACCAGCACGTCTGGCTGGCCACATCCCAGCAGCACAGGGGGAGCCTGGAGGCAGCTGGGACCACAGCACGAGCCACGTATGCTCCAGCATGTGAATCACTTCCTTACAGGACTGTTTACTCCATAAAAGTGTTTGCCTCCAAATCTTTGTTCTAGCCCTCCCCTGGGATCATCAAAGCCTGTTCAGTCCCCAGAGTTTTCTGGATTCAATAGTGGATTGAAAATGGACTGGAAGAATCGACCGGTGCCGTTTATCACCAGCTGGCCCAGCACTGTGCTACGGATCTATCTGGGATGCCAAAGAATGTTTACCATTCTTTCATTTACAAAGAGAGGAATATCAAATAGTTTTAAAGCTTCCCCTGCCTCCCTGTAGATAATAAGCTGCTTGCTGCAGCAAGGGCTTTCCATGGGCAACATTTAACAGATGTGTTTGGAATCCTTGCTCGGCAACCAAATGCTTGCAGCAGTAATGTCTCCTTCTGTATCCCAAAACAAGCCATATGGTTTCCAGAAGACTTTTTTTGATACCCTCTACAGGCCAGACACCGGTTGTTCCTAGTTATTGTCACAGTCACACAGCTCCCATCACCTCAGCTCCCTGGACTTGCAAAGGCTGTGTCTGTAGATTTCTCCATATTCAGCATTTCAGCAGGATAATCCAGTGACCAGGCTGCTCTGGTCAGAACATCCCTGGTTTTTCAGCCTGTCTCCTTCAGCAGAGGTTTCCCCATGGGAACAGCAAGATCTCCCAGCTCTGAGGGGCTTCCCAGTCCCACCCATCCCATAGGCACTGGCGCAGTCTGCAGATTCAGCTGCAGGTGGATGGCAAGGAAGGATGAGTGTGCTCCTCTCCTTCCTCACTGCAGCACCTGCAGTGACTGCCCATCCCAGAGAGGATGGGTGTGCTGTGCAGGGAAACCTCACCAGGTGGAAGTGGGTACCAAGTGACACAGCAGACCCAAGCAGGCCCCTGGAAAGGCTGGGGAGCCCTGTGGTGGCCAGCTCCACGCACAAGCAGCACTTGGAGAGAACAGGACAAGCCACTTGCCTTCCTCCCGGGCAGCAGCCAGGTCCCAGCCAGCAATGCTGGCACGAGGCAGCAGCTGCAGCATCCCAGGGCAGCACCGATCCATTGGGATGGCAGAGGCTGCCAGGCCCTGTGCCAGCATGGAGAGCACAGAGCCTGCCCAGAGACTACGGCTTCCCCAAGCCCTGCAGCACCCGGCTGTGCCAGAGACATCCCCGCCAGAGCAGCAACAACCCTAACGAGTCCTGACTAATTAGCGCCTCTGTTCAACACACCCCAGCTATTCACCGAGCCAGCTGCAATTCCACCAGCGCTGCCTCACCCCGTGTGGGACCAGCAGCAGGAGGGAGGGAGAAGGGACTCAGGAGGGGCACACTGCACCCACGAGCTGGTTGTGGTCAGTGCAATGCTGGGTCTAGCCCTGGATGCAGAGCTCTTGCTTGAGCGCTCCATGATGGAAAATTCTAAAGGGATGTGAGAAAGAACACACGATGCAGAAATCCAGGGCATAAAACGAGCCCATTTCTGTCTATTGGCAGCATCAGGGTCTCTGAAGGGAAAGAGAACAGTCTGGCCAGAAGTCAGGCTCAGTACCTGCACTGCAGAATAATGTTCCTAAGCCCTGAGGGGGGTTGTACAAACACAGCTTGTTCCTGGAAGGGACTGAACACACTCAGCATCCCAGGAGTGAGGCACTCCACAGGACTGGCATCCCAGCCCCCACCAACAAGAATCCTGCATTTTAAAATAAGAGGGGGGATTTTAACAACCTAAATCACTGAAAGGTTCCCCTTCTGATGGGTCAGTGTGGGAAAGAGCTGATCTGGCAGAGTCCCCTCTGCAGCACATCCTGGGCAGGATGAAGACAGCTGTGACAAATGCTGCTATTCTGGATGGGAGAAGGAGATACTTGATGCCCCTTTCCCATTCCATCCCTCCTGCTGGTGTTGCCTCTCTTCTCCTCCGGAGGTGTCCCAGCCCCAGCAGGTGGCATTGGAGAGCTGGCAGGGAGGTGACAGCCTGCCCTGGGCTGAGCCAGCGCTGAGGAACTGGAAGAAGTGATGCTGATGGGGTGCACAGCCAGTGGACACCCAGTGCACACCCAACGTGGTGTGTGCTGCTCTCACCTTCCAGCCCATGTCCCATTCTTCCCACTCCCCTTTCCATGCCCTGCATTGCTGCTCTCCCCACCCAGCTCAGAAATCACAAGACACATCCTCCTGTCCTGTTAACATCCCACCCTTGCAGCATCCTGGCTGCACCCCATCCCCTCGGTGCCAGGGAGGGCCGGATGCTGCGAGGGGAGCAGCGCCTGGGACCAACAGACCCCACAGAGAAGGTAGCAGCCAGCCAGGCTGTGTCTGTGACCACCCCGTGACCTAAATACAGCTGTTTCATGTCACTAACCAGCAGCAGGTGACCAACACCAGTGCCGGCCTGGCCCTCATTGTTTTGGGCTCCTCCAGCCACAGGGGCAAGCCAGTGCCTCTGTGGGAGGGCCTGGCCTCACCACAGCTCCCTTTTGGCACTGCGTCCAGGGCATCCCCACCACCCAGCCCTCATTCCTGCCCTTGGATGCTGCCTGTGCCAGGAGTGAAGCACCAGGAGCCACACAACCCCACCACACTGCCAGCTGGCTCCGTGGAGCACGATCCTCATCCAGCCCCTCTGCCACCCACCTCTGCTTGGCTCTTCTCCTTCACCTCCCATTTTCCTTTGCTCCTCCTGTTCTTCGCTGCTTCTCCTGCCGCCTCTGCTTTCTCCTCCCCCTCGATCACACATCCTACTCCACATTTGCTCTCTCACTCCTTCTCACAGCTCTCTCCATAATGCATTTCCACAAAATACCTCCCTCCTCATTTAATTTCTATTTTCCTTCTTGCCTCCTTCAGACAGCTTTGGACTTCATGGACTCCAAGGAGAGAGAAAGAGGTACTAACAAACTCCCCAGACAGGCAGGTGTCTCTTCCTCCCCACCTCTGGGCTCTTCCCTTTCTTAAATGTAAAAATCTCTGTGTTGAATATCTCCAGTCCCCACTTGGCTTATCCAAAGGGGGACATGCTGTAGGTTTGGTGGTGGTTGACACCCCTGTGCCAGGATTGGCAAACAACCTCTACAGCTACACCAGGCTGGATTCACACCCAGCCCTGCAGAGTCCCAGGGCTGCTACACATGGATGGGATCCAGGCTCCAAACTGGGAGCCAACCGGGAGCTCTGCAAAGGTGAGGGGTGCCAGTGAGATATGAAGAGGCCTTCATTTGGCCCTACCCTGGAGGTGACTCCACTCAGCAGGAGGGCTGAGGTAATCCATCCCTTCCTGCCAGGGCACATCCACCTGAGAGCACTCCACTCCACTCCCTTCCACCCCAGACTGAGGTGGAGAGAACAAATCCTCTGCAATTTGACCTACAAAGCCCTTCATGACTCAGGAGCCTGCTTGTCTGGGAGGTCCTTGTCATCCCATGACTCAAGCATGGCTCACAAGCAAATCTTCTCTGCAGAGCACATAAGGATTTGATGTTCTTCTTAATGGTCCCTCAGCTCTCAGACTTGTCCCACCAACAACTCAGAAGGTCCTGGTATGTGGACACTCCCTAAGAGGGTGTAGCAGGATCACAGGAGAGGCTGGTGGAATCTGACAAGCAGAGAACAGATCTGTTCCAGCTTTAATTTTGGATGGAAACAAGCAGACCTACCACAGGACCACACCTACTTTACCGTGGCATTTTACAGCCTGTCAGAGACGCTGCAGGTCAGCGGAGACGTGTCCGGCTTCTCCCCTCACTGGGACGAACATCGTCAATCAAACCAGAAGAGCCAAGAGGGTGGGGAGGGAGAGACAAGAGGAAAAGAGGGGGGCAGAGAGATAAAGAGAAGGAGATGGAAGCAAATATCAGAGTTTGAGCAGGAACTACCTTTCTTGGACACTTTCCTCCCCTCCTTAACTGAGCTGTGTTTTTTAGTGGCCTTATGGGTGCTGGCAGCTTGCGGCACACGGGTGAGGTGCACGGGCAGTCCGGCGGCTGACATCAGAATAGCTGTCATGCCTACAGTGGGTACGAGGTCAACATGCAGGAAGGAAACAATGGGGAAACACATTCATTAAAAAAAAAACTTTAACCTTTCAAAGAAAATAAAAATAAAAGAAAGTGAAATGAAATAAAATAAAACCCAAGCCCTTAGTTCTGAGGGCATAAAATGTCCGAGAGGTAACAGGGTTGGAGTCAGCACA
Source organism: Eulacestoma nigropectus (assembly GCA_013397775.1). NCBI lineage: Eukaryota > Metazoa > Chordata > Aves > Passeriformes > Eulacestoma > Eulacestoma nigropectus. The sequence goes on from VZTE01002230.1 coordinate 497,108, forward strand.
AGGAGAGGATCTGGAGGTTTTCAGAGGGAGGAGCCCGGGCAGCAAATTAAGGGAGGGAAATGTGGGCACATGTCTTGTCTGTGACCCTCTGTGCTGGTATGTGAATAGGACCTTCCTCTTTGGGCTTTAGGGCTCCTCAGGCACTGAGTTTGCTGTGGTGCAGAGTTCTCCTGCTCACTGGAGCCCTGGAAGCAGCCCTGAAGGATGAAGGGCATCACCCGTAACCCCTAAAAGGTCCCACCCAGCTGCTCCCCCCTAAAGCTACTCATTTCACCAGTGTCACACTGAACCAATCCCCAGAGTGCAGCTGAGCTGCCTTCAAACACCAAGGCAGAGCTGCCCCACACAGCCCTCCACTCACCCCACACCCTCTCCTCCCTGGCACTCCAGTTTCCCCCTCACACTCCCAGCAGCAATGCAGTCCTCATCCTCCCCCATCCCAGCCAGCTGTATCCATGGGATGCAGTTTGATAAAACTAATGAATCATTAAAAAGGACAGCCATTCCCTGAAGGTAAAATTGGCAAACAGAAAGCTACAGGACCGATCATGCTGATCCGAGATGATGCTTGCCTCTGAAATCCAGGCTGGTTACAAATCATAACATTTCCAAGGTACCATACTGCTCTCACACTCACATCCAAGAGAACACCTGCTTTTGCTTTCCCATGAGCAACTTCCCACCTGTAACAGCCAGTACCAGAAATAAGAAAAAATGCTTCTAGCTGCAAACCGACAGCAGAAAACATAAAAGCCAGCATTTCCCCAGAAATCCCCTCCGAGAGCACACCACACAAACCACATCCTAATGCTGCAGACATTCTTGCTCAGTAATGCATGGCCAAAGCTGAGATTTCCAAGCATTTTATTTTTGCAAACCTCTACTCAGCCGTGTGGGGAAAGGAAGATTCTAGAGCACATTTGTTCAGGACAAAAATGAGGCACTTTGCCCACACATGACTGAAAATCGAGTTATGATGGGAAGCATCAGCTTTGTGTGCAAGTGGTAAGACTATTTTCTGCCTCAAATATGCAACCAGTCAAGAACTTGTGTCCTGTGACTACAAATCCCTTGTGCAAAGCCTCTGTCAGTGCCCCACGAGCAGAACTACTCCTACACAGTGCTGACCACAATTTGTACCTCCTTTTCCTAAGGTCTGAGCACAAATATTCCAGAAGCTGTTCAACTCCTTTCTTGACAGCTGAAGTTGAATGTTTTTATTACAACTTTCCCATTTAAGGGCCAAAAGACAGACAGAAGGGGTTTCACAACATGGGGAGAGGGGCAGAGACAGAGGAAGGAGTTTCCCCAGGGTTACCCAAGAACTTTTGGAAGAGCTGGGCTGACCACAAGACCAGGCTGCCCAAGGGATGGTGAAATGCACTTCCATATGGGAATAGGTAACCAGGCAGACATGGATCACCCCCAAAGGGGATCTAGATCTGAGATCTACAGTTCTCCCAGTTCCCAGGAGCTGCAGAGCCAGAGCATACAAACACTGGGTTAGTACCCCTTGCCCTCCTGACAGCACCAGGCAGAGCCAAGGAGAGCTCACCAGATCCAGAAATTTCACCACCAAAATAACTCCCTAAAATCCTAACTAAAGGCCACAAGCCTATTGCAAGCTCTCAACCCATCAAAGCCAGCAGTCCACTACTCCCAGGGAGCCCTAAGGAAGAGCTTAAATGTCCCCAGAACAAAAGCTGTTTTTGTTTTTTCAATGAGTACAGCTGAGACCCAAAGCCCAGCAGCAGAGCTGCCCCGTGCCCCTTTCAGGTCCTTTCCCCTTCCAGCAGAGAACAGTCAGATATTCCAAGAAGAGCAGCAGCAATCATTCTGCCTAGAGAGGCTGGAGGAACAATATTCTTGAGAGACAGGGAAGATCTCCCATCACAGCTGGGGAAATCATCTCAGTCTGACCCCACCGAGGCTGCACAATACTATTCCTGGAACTGGTGCAGAAAAGGAACGGGAAAGTTGTCTCTAAAAAAGCTGTTTCTAAGCAGTGCAATAGCACTGATGGCACAGACTGACATTTGAAAAGCGAGTCCAAAGACTAACAGGGATTATCACCACCCACGCACAGCTGACTGATAGGCAAATGCAAAATTAATGTGTTCTTCTGAAGAGATCAATACTGTCTTGCTAACATTAGCATGCAGAGCCCAGAAAAAAGAGAAACCAGAAGCACAGGCTGAACAACTGGCTTCAGACTCAATGGCAGAGAGCAACAAAATTCCGACCAAGCAAAAAGCAGGAGCCACAGAACCTCAGGTGAGTTCAGCTATTCTATAACACAGCCCACCTTGTACCTGGAATAACATGTCCAAAACTGTCTGCCAGCATCATGAATCATCACAAAATAAAACAAATCACAAAGAAAAAAAAAACCCAACCAAAAAAAACCCCCCAAAAACCAATAACAACAAACCCCCAAACAAACAAAACCAAACCAAAAAACCCCCCACCAAATAAAAACCCAACATTGGTTCCACAAACTTCCTTTTGTTTTTTGAGATGCACACCCATCTGCAACTCCACACAGACATACAGCACAGGATAAACATGGGACCAGGAGAATTACCCCAACTCTATGTTCTCCCATCTCAAACTGGCCAAGAAAAGGTATAAATGGGAAATTACCTTTTCTTGGCCAGTTTTTAACCTTCTGTTACCTTTGGAGCTACATGCAATGCATCATCTTCTGCAGATCCAAGTCAAGAGAGCATTCAGAAAGGTTCTGGAGTTACATTGTTCTGCTGCCTCATGTCAACCCCCAGTAGCAATGCTGCCTTTAAAGCTCAAATACAATACTGGAAATCTCAGCATCAACAATCTTCCCACAGGTTTGGTGACTGGAGTCCCCAGGAAGGGACATCCTCTGACCCAGTTGGTGACTGGAGTCCCCAGGAAGGGACATCCTCTGAGCCAGGCCTTAGGTGGGAGGGTGTTTTCCTACAAGGTGCCAAAACAATACAGACACAAGTCACATCTGCAGATTGAGCATCCAGTTCTGACCTGTAGACACAACAATTTCAAGTCAGAACCTGTTCCAGGCATCTGTGGAGTTATGTCAGGAGCAAGTGTAGCCTTGGACCTGGATAAATTCTCACCTGAATACAAGTTGCAACAGGACAAGCTTGCCCAGACCAAGCGTGCTTTGGACAAGTTTTGCCAAGAGTGCTTTGGACATGTTCCTGCTGCTCACTAGCTAGTCCAGGAGCTTGAAAAATATCATTTTCTATGTTCACACGTTCCAGTGCGCTCTGGGTTTCTTCCCTGCAAGGACTGCAGGAGGGAGGAGACAGAAAACCTTGCAAAGAATCCTTTGGGATCTGATCTGATTCTACGTGTGCAATAACCACATGCAGAACTGCCTTTTTTCTCTTGCTCAAAGCCTCTTATTTGGCCAGAAATACAACATTAGAGGCTCCTTGGGGTAAAATTATTTTCACTGGAACTATGACAACATCCACCAACTTTTTTCAGCCTGCTGTGTAAATAAGGGACTTTCTGTAATATCCTGTGCAGAAGCTGAGCACAGGAAAAACACCCTGACATTATGTAATGAGTGTTGGCCACACAGTCACTCACACCCAGCCCAACAAGCCCCTTTGGCCACTAGCTCTGGTCACCGACCTGGATTCGCACAGGCCTCGGGTTGGTCCAGGGCAGAGCTTACCTTCAGATAATGTGAGATCTCAGAAAAGCTTTGCTAATTTGTACAATTATATCCACCAGCAAATCAGTATGGTTAGCACATTCCCAAATGCCCCAGCTCCAGGAATCATGCAAACAAGAAACACCCGGTTTTATTTAACAAAAAGCTCCTTTTCAGACTTCATCTTGAACACAGTATTAGAAGGGCCTTTATATGAGCACTTGGCCACCCCTCAGCCCCAAGACACAGCAGCTAAACTCCATTATTCCTAAGAAATGTTAGTCCAACTGATCCTTAAACACCAACACTGTGGTTAAGGAGTTTGCTTAGACCTGTTTGGCATTTCACTGCACTGATCAAATACTTGGGGGAAAAGAAAAAGCTTAAAAGACAAGTTTCCACTTGAAATATTAAAATAGCAGCAAGCAAGGAAAAAAATTATACTTTTTTGTACAAAACATGGTTTTAAAGTCAGCTTCATGATTTCTGGGATCCCAAGAGGTGCTTTCAGAAGATGTGGGGTTGATAGTGTTACAAATCCCTCGCTCAAATCCCGAGGCACCCATCACACAAACAAAAGCCAGCTTCTAATTCAGACTCACAGGATTCCTCATCTCGTGTTTAGCCACCACAAGTTCCCTCTGCATCCAAGAGATGCACCTGCAGCACTTCTCAACATCACCCATGAGATTCAGGGCTTGGATCTGCCCAGCTTCAAACCAGAGCCAAAGCTGCTGAGGCACCAGGGGATGGAGACCAAGGGTTCTGAGACTGCTGGACATATCTTCCAAAACAAAGCCTCCTTCATTTATATCTGAGACTTCTCTCTCCCTCACAACATTGTCCCCAGCCTTCTCCACTGATGTTGCAGGAAGCAGTCATGCAGTAGGGACTGCAGGAACAAAAGGAGCCCAGCCTGCTTTAGAGAATCACCTGAGTAATGAGTAACTTGAACACCATCAGCAGGATTTTAATTATGAACAAAATACCACTTCCCAGAAGAGGCTCTAAAAACAGAGAGCAGAGCATAGAGAGGAAGAAGGTGTCCCTAAAGACTCAGCCAATTAATATTTTAACAAAACTTTTCCTTTTTACCAGAACTCCAGCGCTTGCTTTTCACCAGAAATATCCCCAGAGATTTAGTTTCCTTCCGCTCCCTAATTAACTTGTATCAATCTTTCCTCTGCTTCTATGTGGCTTTGAGGACACAAATTCAGATCCTCCCTTGCACCTCTGAAGTGTGGGACACTTGGCACAAGGCAGCACAGCACCCAAAGCTGTGTCCTGTTGATGCCTTGAGTGGCTACCTGAAAACAGAGGCTAGACAAGAATAAGAGAATAAAAGTAGGTATTTATTTGAAGGGCCTTCAAAGGTACACCCTGGGCAGGCAAAAGCCTCCACCCAAGGTGGGCCCTGGGTCACGGGTTCTTCACACTTTTATAGGTTTGGTCCATTTGCATATCAGGGTTAATTCTCCAATTATAACTTCAGTTAATGATGTAATTACCCCAAGTTTGCCCCTCTTCAGAGGCTTTTAGTTTACACATTTTAGGCCTGGGACAATCGAGGTGTCCTTGGAAAGCAAACCTACAGAGGGTTTGTTATGTCCAACCAGCATGAGAGAACAGCAGCTGACAGGCCACACGAAACTTCAGTTACACACCAGGCAGTGCAGGATTTGGAAAATATAGAAGTTAAAACCTAAGGCATCATTGTGAAGACCTGGATCTGAAGGAGACCCTGGCCTCAGGGAGCTGCTTCTCCATGTCCCTGCATCCCAGTGTGCCTCAAGCTGGCTGCCTCAGGAAGAGGTAAAGAGTATTAAAATGAGAAATTATCCCTTCTTTTACACCCCCAGACTGCAACAACAGTGATACCAATTACAAACGTAACCATTTTATTGTATTAAATGGTGGAAAATGGTTTATTCTATTGGGATTTCCTGCAGCCTTTTCTATCTAAATGTGGCACCACAAGGCATAAACGGACCACACACACATTCACCTCTTCCACCTCTTGTACCTGGAGAATGAGATCACAGTTAACAACATTAACACAGCCTGGATTCATCAGGGCTCTTCAGCTCTGTGCGTTATTTACCTTTAAGTGATTAAGTACCTAATTACACAGTCAGTGCTAACAGGCAGGGCATGAAAAGCAGAGCTGTTATAAGCAAGGGGAGTTCTACTCAGGTCACCCACCAAGACAAGGCCTGAGCTTGACTTTACACCTCGTTTCCACAGTGATCTGTTAAGGAGGAGACAGATGGGCTGCATGCTGTCAGAGGACACCTGTGTTAGTCTTCATGCAGTGCCAGTTTGGCTACAGACATATGCAAGGCAGTTTTCATGATGGTGCCAATGTTAGATGAAGGGAAACATCAGTCCTGGGGAACCTTTTCAGCCAGGGTAAAACCTGGCACTCAAGAAGAGACCAAACACCTTTTTCTGGAATAAGGTGGGGGAACCATTGTCTTGAAAAACAAGAATGTAACTGTCTCCGCTTGCTCAGGAGCAAAGTTTGGTGTCCCAGCACCTAATAACCTCAAGAGACCATGCATAGACAAGAGCCAGAGGAAAGAGAGGGTTAACAGGCATTCTGTTGTGGCTGAAACAGAGAAAACTCCAGAAAACACCAGAAATCAGATGTTTTCCACTCCTCTACCAGGTTATGATACAGTTTTGAGCACACAGTTGGTGTTGGTACCAGGACAGAGACCTCTGCTCCGGGCAGAGCACTCAAATCCCCTGGCACCACCCCACAAAGGGTCACTGGGTTGGCACTGGCTGAGCCAAAACACAGCAAAGGTGCCAATGGCTTTTGGCACAGCAACGCTTCCACCGGGAGCTGACAGCACAAGTTGTCTTTTTCAAGGCAATGCCATTTCAACTTCCAACAGGCAAATCTACTCTGAAAAGGAGCACTGAAAACTGGCACTTTGATCCCTCCCAGACACACTCCTCAGTATATTTAGCACCGTGTTCACAGGTCTAGATAACGAGCAAACCTATATTCTGCTGCACCAGGAGAATGTCTGATTCAACTTCTGCCTCCCCTTTCCCAAGACAAGGCATCACAATCCTCTTTAAGCTAAAGACCATCTGAGTTTTTAAAATAAAACCACGTTGTAAAAAGTCATTATTAAAAACCACACAAAATCTCAAACCAATCCTCTCCTTTGACTTTAAAAAAGCAGAAAATAGCAGCTAGCACTTAATTCACATGCCCTTTCCCTTGCTCATCCACAGACAGAAGATTAATAGCCATACCTCAAATAATCCCACTTATTTTGAAGCCTCAGGATGAGAAAACCAGTTAATAAGGTTTGTTCATCCTATTCTCCCCTAAATTTGCCCTCTTTGCTTTTCTGGAAAGTCTTTGGGTCTAAAACCTTAAATACCAGCAGCATTTCTGACTCTTTCCAAAAGTCAGAAATGGAAATTAAGTGCTACAGAAAGGCAAACCTCTCATTCACCTCATCCTAAGGATTGAGCAAATAAAGCACAGGGGGGTTCTTACCTGCCAGGGCCTGGTTCACCCTACTGGTTTTGGACATCTTGACAGGCAGGGTTTGGGCACTGGAGAAGGAAAAAGAGATGACTTTAACAGCAAAGATCAGAGACAAAAAAAACAGAGACAATTGAGCAATGCACTACTCCCTCCTGAGTGCCAGGGCCCTGGATATATCAAGAGGGATTAATTGCTCAGATGAGCCCCAGCTGGGACCCTCACCCATGCACCCTTCTCCCACTGCTCCAGCAGCTGTATTTAAGGAGCTGTGTCCTTAGCAGAGTTCTCTCCTAGATTTACTTACCTGCAAGGTGGGCCTTAAAGCTGTGCTGCATGTAGCTGCTTCCAGCCCCATCACCTCCTGACTCATCCATCCCTCCTGCTGGACCCTGCTCTGATCTTGCCATCCCTGCTCTTGCCCTTCCACCACAGAGCTGCCTATGAGCAGCCAACCTGCACTACACATCCAAGGGGGATATAAGGACAAGGGAGGAAAGGCTGAAGGAGACCTAGAAGAGCTTGGCCACCGTTTTCATTTGGAAATCAAGAGGATTTGGACACCAAGTATCCCTTTCAGGTTCTTCACCTACTTGTTTTGGCAGTGCTGGCAGCTGTACTTCAAGTTTGGGATATGTGGGCAGCCAGAATTATGCCCTTAGCTGGCAGCAGGAGTTAGGGAGGAAAGGGGAGCAGCAGCATCAACACTGATGGGGGGGTCACTAGAGAAGAAAGCAAGCTGGATCCACGTGAGCAGAGCAGGAACACTTGAAATCCAACATGCTGGCACAGAGAAGCCACCCATGGACTTTGTCTCAGGTGGCCCATGTGCCTGGGATGGATGAGGCTCTTGCACCTCAGCTGCAGTTAATATATGGTGCATTCAGACAACAATCTCCAAGGGCTCCCCAAAATTACAGAAACCTGTCCAGCTGCTTAGGAACTCAAAGACTAAGGTGGTCAACAGCCCAAATCTCACCCATTATTTAGGGGAAACCTTCCTCTTTCCAGCTGGGATGCAAGAGCTGCCCTGCCCAAAATGGTACCACAGAGATCCCTCCTCTCAGTCTTGCTCACATCTTTGTTCCCATTTCCACGACAATGACTAGGGCTGAAAATATTTTTGAGTAATACATGGTTGTCTTCCACCTCTGACAGGGAGGCATCCCCATCTCTCCCCTCTCCTACCTGCCACAGTTTGGAATGGGTTCCCACACGTGCTCTGAATTCCCTGAAGAGCCCCAGGCAGGACCAAGTGCTTGGTGCAGCTCTGGCAGCCTGGCCAAGTGAGACCAGCACCCCCAGACCCTTATAAAGCTCTCCAGACCAGAGAGGTTTCCCTTCTGCCTCTTTCAAGGGCTGTGCTTTCCCTTCTGCTGCCCCAAATTTTGCAATGTCTTCAAATGATGCAACGGACTGTTGTGGCTACAATTCAAACCCACCAAACACAGGGGAAATCTTCCCCATGATTTCAAAGGGCTATAAATCAGATGTCTTTATGACTCTCTTTCTTTCCTGATTCACCCTCTTCGTCACAGCTCTTTCCCAGGTATTTCCCTACTTGTTTATCTCACCCCTTTGCGTCATTTCTGCCCCTACGATCTTCTTCAGAAGATGGCAAGGAGCAGGACTCCTTGTTCTCCAGCTGCAGACATGAAGGATATTTGAGGACCAGGAACTTGAGAGAACTGCTTCCAAAAAATCAGACATTGGACCTTCCCTCATTTCCTCTTCCAAATGAGAAGCCAAGAAGACACCACCAAGCTTGGGCACCCCCTCCACCCCAGGCTGTGACAGATACAGAAGAGTTTGTGTTTCATTGTCATGCCCTGAAATGAAGCAGCATCTTGGGTGCTTTCACTTCCCCATGGAAGGTAAAAATAAAATAAAGCACGAAGCTGAACTTTCCGCTGTGCCAGGAAAGCAGGTGGGGGGCAGGGGATCCTCCCAAAGGGCCAGAGAAAGCAAACCCAGAGCTGCCCTGGGAAGGTAATCACTGGTAACCATGCTTCGAAAAGATGGCAGGAAATTCTTCACTCTTCTTTCCTCACTGCAAGACTCAAATCCAAGTCATCCATGAATCAGAACTTGTATGAAGTTGTCCTGATTTCAGCTGGGATGGAGTTAATTTCCTTCCTAGTAGCTGGTACAGTGCTGTCTTTTGGATTTAGGATGAGAATAATGCTGATAATACAGGAATGTTTTAGTTGTTGCTGAGCAGTGTTTACACCAAGGGAGGCCTTTTCTGCTCCTCACCCCACCCCACCAGTGCAGAGGCTGGGGGGCACAAGAAGCTGGGAGGGGACACAGCTGGGACAGCTGACCCCAAGTAACCCAAGGAATATTCCAGGCCATAGGATGCCATGATCAGTAGAGAAACCAGGGGGAAAACTGACTGAGGGCTGCTGCTTGGGAATGGCTGGGCACTGGTCAGTGGGTGTGAGCAATTGCTTAATGCATCACTTGTTCTGTACATTTTAATTATCATCAGCATTATTATTTTCCTTCCCTTCTCTGTCCTGTTAAACTGTTTTTATTTTAACACAATATTTTTACCTCTTTTTTTTCAATTCTGTCCCACATCCCCCTGGGGGAGGATGGAGTGAGCTGAGGGGCTGTGTGGTGATTAACTGTCTGCTGGGTTAAACCACAACAGAAGTGAGAAGAGCCCTTGAGATCCACAGAGAGAAACAGATATGCACTTGATGCATTTGCAAGCAATCAGGTTTGGGAAGCTGTGAGTGCACTGCAGATAAATTACCATCCATGAGCCAGGAAACAGTCGCTGATCAGCTGCACTCCTGGTGTAAAGGCAAAGTGTGTCAGCTTTGGCTGCTGGAGGCTTTGAGCCAACTGATGTGATGATGGAGAAACCAAATACTTCTTATTTCACTAAATACACACATTCATTAGCAGCATCTCAGCTGACAGTGCTGTGGGATGTGCTGATCCATCCACTCTGCACCGTGGGAGCAGGGCCGCCACACTCCCTGAGTTCTGTGACAACTGCAGAAAGCCCAAAGGCTGATGAAATCAAGGGAAATCCACGCTGCTCTGAGGTACCACAACACTGCCTGGGCAGGTCTGCAGCCATAGTGCGTGGGAGGAAGTGCTGCTGTGCCAAAAAAACGTGAGGAAATGCTACTCAGAGCCTACCCTGGGTCTGAAGTGGGGTTTTTGGGGGAGGAAGGGGATGAGGTAACAAGGAGGGATATTGCTATTGTAGTGTAACATGGGCTGTGCATCCAATAATGGAACAGCACAAGCTCAAGATATTCCAGCATTGCCATACCAGTGCTGGCTTCTAGAGAGAGGTCCTGCTGATTTATTGAAAACAGCTCAGGTAGGAGAAATATTGATGTTTTGGTTAAAGAAGATCTGGGCAGCATCAGTGCAAGAGCAAGCACTGCAGTGTGGAGAGATGAGAAGGGTCCACCGAGGCACCTGCTCCTGCTGCCCACGGAGATTTCTTGCCAGGCAGGGCCTTCGACTCCTGGCCAAGTGTTCAGGCTGTGCTTGCAATACCTGATAGTCAACACCTGAATTCTCTGAATATTTCCTGGTATTGATTCTTCCTTGCTGGCCTAATTTTGTCCTGCCATTCACTGCAGCTCCTGCTCTCCCACTGCTCTATGTGCTGGATGTTCCTGAGTGTAACAGGGATCACCAGGTTGTGAATAAAAGGATGCAAAGACAATGTCCTCGGAGATTCAGCAAGAAGATCCTGGTAAGATTTCCCACCACTGGTTCCCAGGCAGTCTGCTATGGGAGGCAGACAGGGCAGACTGATATTTCAGCATGACAAACCCACTCGCTTCTCCAGAATTTCAAGAATCTGCAACACCAGTGAGACAGCAAAGCACAAGTCCAGCAAGGAACCGTGTCAACAGCTTGGAATCCAGGGCTGCTGCCACTTCAAACACTGCGGGGCCAGGTTGGAGCCACCACCTGAGCCACACATACACAATATCCTAAAGGAGCAGAATTAGAGAAGCCTGTAGCAACTCATCCTCTCCACCTGATAGGGCCCTTTCTTCCTTCCTCTCCCCTGCACACAACCAGCAGCCACAGATCTGTGTATCATGGCCACAGATCTGTGTATCATGGCATCTTTGTAGCCCTCTGGGGAATAGCCAACACTTCTCCTCATAGATCAGGGAAGCATCCAGCCCTGCTTCACACTAAGTGCTACCACAACACCTGAAGGTCCAAACCCCTTCCCAGGGGTCACTGAGTGTCCGGTGACATTAATGACCCCACCTGGTGGTGGCTAAAAGGGCTGCAGGACAAGTCACAGTGGGCGCGGTGGAACCAGCACCAGGAGAGCTCCTCACCACCCAAGGAGCTCATGGGAATGCCTATAGGCAAAGCTGAAGGATACAAAGGAGAGAGAAAAGAAAGGCCCTGCCCAGGGTCCCTCCTGATCCTACAAAGCCCTGACTGTGTGTTGTTCCCCATGGGAGATTCGGGGTGCAGCACCAGATCTTTTTTTAGGAACACCCCAATTCTGTCAGCATCCCTCCCGAGTTCTCAAGACCCCCATTCCCTCTGATTTTATACAAAGTCCTGCCCCCCGAGCTGCCTGCCTTATTTGTAGGCACAACCCAGACCAGCAGCCAAAGCCACATAAGCTCAGAGAAGCCTGCAGAGCTACTGTAGGGATTTGCCTGGCTGGGACACTAATTAATATCCCTCAGAAGATTGCTTCCTGCAGCTTTACTCGCTCATATTACAAGTGGGCACTCCTTACGGTGCTTCAGGAGTGCCTTACTCTGTAATTAGACAGCACAGTGCAGAGAACAGGGGAGCTCTTGCCCTAGGGAACTGATGCTTTCCCAGGTGGGGTGGGAAGGATCTGCCAGGAGGTGGCTGGGATCCTGGGGAGCTGAGTCCTGCTTCCCAGGCCTGGTTAACAGTGCTGAGATAAGGACACAACCCTTGCCACAGCACACTCCATGTGCAGACTCCAGCACTGTCTGTGAGAGAGGCCGGATTCATTAACTGTGTTTAATCCACGAGAGGAAACTAATGCACCAAGAAGCAAAATAACTTGCCCACATGTATGTAATTCATTACCAGCACAGCCAAGGATATCAGCATCTAGTTAAGCCTTGGCACTCCTCTCTGGGTTTTCCAGTGGCTTTGACCCTCTTGAGAGCAGGAGGAAATTAAAGTGCATTTGGCAGTGCCGGAGCCCCGCCTGCTCCCACACCGGCATCCGCCCTCCAGCAAGCAGGAAATGCATTCGATCAGCCTCAGTGGCACAGCAGCCCGGGCATGCCCGTCCTGGGGGCTACCCCTGCCTGCTAGAAATAACTGTCACAGCCACACAGGGAGTCAGGCAGCTTTCCAGGGTGAACTGCACCTCGTTCTCAGCCCTGCAAGAGAGAGGTGCTGCCATTTTTAGCTGTGTGTCCTGAAGAAACTGCGTGTAAACAACTGCACTGCCTTTCAGTCTCTCCAAGTGAGTTTTTGAGCCCTTCTGCCAGTTGCAGCTCAGCCACCTCTGCAAGTTTTGTGTAGATCAGCAGTTTTGTAAAAGCAAGTAATCTGTCAGGGCTGCTTTGGAGCCGAAGCTTGTGGGGTGAACACAACACAACCTTTAGCAGACACCAGAGGATCCATCGTGGCCCAGTGCTCCTTTCCCTTGGGTCTCTGAGCACGGGCCAGCACAGCTAAGAGAACGCAGCCAGAAACCCTTGGCAGGATAATTAATGCAGGATAATTAGCCAACAAGGTTAGACTATTGGTGACGCAGGACACTGACTGCAAGAGAAGGGGAACTAACCACCATACCATGTCTGAGGAGGGAAGACAGGGAACCTGGAGGATAAAATAACCCAGGAATGTTCTGGTCTTAGGAATTAAATGAAACACATTGTTAGAGTTTGCTACTCAGGTTTCCCCTAATTCACAGAAATTAAAGGATTTTCTGCTGGAACATGGGTTTCGTGAGCCCGAGACTGTAACTCCAGCCAGGAGCAATTACATCCACCCAGTGGCATTTCCGACTCAACCCCAGCCCAGGGGTGATGGGGAAGAGCCACCCCGAGCTGTCAGCTGGGAATGAAAAAGTCCCTTTCACATATGGCACACTGCTGGAAGACAGAGATCGCCCCCCTGTGTGCACTTGTTCTGGCAGGGATAAAGGAGAGTGACCCTGGCACAAATAATCCCAAGGGACTGGAGATTACACCCCAAGGGAACAGAGAACCAGTGGCCAGGGGAGTGGGGCTCACTGGGGGTGTGGGTTTTACACAAGTCTGACAGCACTCACACATTCCCAGGTATCCAAAGGGCTGCCACCTGCCCTGTGTGGCATGTCCTGCTGTCCCCAGCATAGATTGAACTGTACAATCTCTTTGCAACCCCCAGAAAGGCTGGCTTGGCTAGGGATGATTGCCAGGACACCAGCCACCTCACCTCCTCCACAACACAAACAGCTGAGCTGCAAAACAGGTTCAAACAGCCCGACCTCAACCAGCCACAGCGTTGCTGGGCACCTCCTGGCTTCCTCCTGGCCATCCCTCTCCTCCCAGTCAGCACTGCCTGGGCCATGGGCTCAGTTCATGGTCAGGAGCCTGTGGCAACCCTCTTCAAGCATCTCTCTCCCATCCTCCCTCCTTTCAGGACAGCCTGTCCCCCCAGCAGTAGCACGCAACGTACCCAGACCCCGATCAGCTCCAGACAGGCTTGTGGGGCAACTGCTGCAGCATTTGGCTCTTCCTTTTCAAACTTCCCACCCTGAGTCACTTTGCAAATCCTTTGGGGAAGGATGGGGGCTCCAGGCAGCCCAGTGGCCCCACACACCCACCAGCAACTCCTGCCAGAGGGGGAATTTGGCAGCTTCTTCAGGAGACAGCAAGAGCTTTACTGGGGGCTCCAGCAGGCAGCGCTGAGGTCTGATTTTCAGCCCTACTCGAAGGTGACTGGAACAGAGAAGCACTGTGGATGCTTAAGGCAACACAGAAAATCACCAGGTGGAAAAAAAACACCAAAAAAAGACCGTGAGAAAGAAGAACAGGATATGAGAAGTCATTTCACTTGGATGACCCCGAAGAGGGAAAGTCCTGATATGACACTAAGAAAAACATCTCAAGATTCACTATCTTGTTTAAAACACAAATGAGATTCAAGATAAACCTCAAACCCCTGTGCCTCGTGCACTTAGCAGAATGTGCTTCCAACACTCTGCTAAATCTCTTATCTCTGTACTTACTTGGACAAGTAAGTCAGCCCTGACAAGTTCCCCTGCAGTTTCTCAGGAGTTCAACAGCTGGATTATTCCCAGTGAAGTGAGTGTAAGGCTCTGCCACCTCCAGCCGTTCACAAACAGAGGGAGCAGTCAGCCAGCCCTTGCTAGGTCAGACACTCGGTGCCAGCACTGCCACAGACAGGCCACACACACCTCTGCTAGCAAGGGCTTGGGCACAGGAAGAGTTAAGATCCTGAAAGTGGGATAACCAACTGTGGCTTGCCCCAGCAGCCCATGCCACGGAGAGGAGCTGGGCTGTCGAACCACAGGCCTCTGCTTTTCATTGAGCTGGCAGCAACCAAAAGGCCTGAAGAGAAGTGAAGCTCTTCCTCCCCCACCAGTAAGGTGCTAACACAGCCCTCCTTTGGCTCTAGCTGATGGGAGCTGAAATCCTGGGCTCAGAGATGCACACTGGTTTCAGCCCCATCGGAGAAGAGCCACAGTGAAAATGGATCCAGTGGTATCTCTGCTCTGCATCACCAATTAGCCTGAAAAATAGCCTGGACACCTGATTTTGACAGAGTTCATGAGGTCTCAGCCACATGCAAGGAGTCCTGTGGTCCCTCCTTGAAGGGGAAGGGCTTAGAATGCAGAGCAGTGTTCCACTCTACTGCCTAATTTGAACTGTGTTTACAAGTCCCCATTTCCTTCACTCGGTCCCCCTCAAAGTTGTTTTTTAACCTAACCCAAAATACCACTGACCATTATTAATTTTCTCAAACCTTTAGAATCTCTACCTGAGGGAATTCCCCTGTGGTTCAGGGAGACGGGTAGACAG
Organism: Eulacestoma nigropectus; assembly: GCA_013397775.1. Lineage (NCBI taxonomy): Eukaryota > Metazoa > Chordata > Aves > Passeriformes > Eulacestoma > Eulacestoma nigropectus. Next base: position 512,310 of record VZTE01002230.1, read on the forward strand.
GGGCTGTATTTCAAATGGGAAGAAAAGAGGTAGAAAGCAGGAGGGAAGTCTTTTCATCCACTGTACTGGATATACAGGCACAAACCTCTCTCTCCTAGGGAGAAGACCCTTGTAAAGTCCTCTGGGACAGAGAGGCTCCTGGATAATGCAGACCTGAGCACAGCAGATCTCTTGGACACACATATGGTATCTAAAGGTGAATTAGGATCTGTACCTGACTCCGTTAGATGTTGCCAGTGCTGCGCTGAGGCTCCCAGTTTGAGCCAAAACCAAGGCGCTCTGTGCACTGAGTCTTGGTGTTGACCTTGCTCCAGTCAAAGCGGGTTTGTTATAGGGCACGAAGCCGACGCTGGAAGAACTTACTGACGCTGTCCTCCCGGGAACCTGATGAGTGGTGGAAGAGTTGGGAAAGTTTGTCATGGAGTGACGGTAGCGTGTGGTGATAGGACCAGTCCCGCTGTTGGGCCAGCACTGCTGGCAAGAACATCCCACCCCTGTGTGAAGGGGTGTGGTGGAGGTCGTCACCGGGTACGGGGCGTCCAAACGCCTCTGAACGCTGCGGCGGAACCTCGTGGTCTTGTTGGTCTGGACTTGAGCCACAAAGTCAACTTCGTAGTTGTAGCCCAAGGGCCCGAGATCGACTCGCTGGTGGTTGGTGGCACGGGCTTGCTCCAGGAACACGCAGACGTTCATCTCGTAGGGGGACCACCCGCCTTCGTCGTTCTGCCACTCCCAGAGGATGCCCTGCCCGGCAGCAGAGTCCCCTGGGAAGACGTGCCTGCGGACAGCCCGCATCGTCCCTATGTGGGAGAGGAGGGGAGAAGAAATACAATAATTTAGTGAGCAGAGAACTAAGAGGGGCATTGTCCCAGGGATTTGTTTCTGCACAGATCTGTGCTGCCTACATGGGGGTGGCCTTTCTCATTCTCCTTCAAGAGAGGCACTAAAAGACCTCTTCCCAGCAGGGCTGGGTTTGCTCATGAAGCTCAGAGAAACGCAACATCCCCGAGATCTCTGTCCCTCTGCCAAATCTGATTGTGGGCTGGCAGCAGGTTCAAAAGCTGCTAGGAGGAAGGGTGGGAAAGGAGGGAACGAGAGAGGATGCAGACGCAGACACACCCGAGCACAAAGGCACAGTGATCACATATGCCTCCCTGACGTTAAAAGGAAAAAAAAGTAAAAAGAAAAAAAAAATCAGGCTGAGGCACAGATCTGGTTAAAAAAAAACCAACTCCCACAGCCTTGACAACAGAGTAACTATAGAGACAAGACACCATCGGGAAGTGCTTTGTAGGAGCACTTAAGGGGCTGAACGCCCACTTTTGTTACACAAGGGTCGGGGCAATTTTGTCTTGGGAGAGAGTGAAGTCCCACAGGGGCAAGGACTTTGGAGAAGGGCAAACTTCTGCAGGCTCCTGACTGCTGGGAGAGAGAGCAAGACTAGAGAGGGGAAGACAATGAAGTAACTTGAAAACTGGAGAGAGCAGCTGTTCAGACAAAGGGAGAGAAATGGAAGGAGACACACTACTCTTGCAAGGCCACTCGACAGCGACAGCTGGAGCTCGAAACCCCTGGAAGCCTGGCTTTCCAGGATGACTTCACTCCTGGGTACTTTATCCCTTCAAAAAAGCAGCAGCCTAAGGAGAGGGAAGGAAGCCACCCAACAGGACAGAAGCTCTGAAACCTTTGAAAAATGGGTTCTTGCAGCAAGGTCAAAACTGCTGCTGCAGGAGAAACCCTCAGCAGCATTCAGCACAGAGAAAGAGGAGCAGGAAAAGCTGTGGGGCAAGCAAGTCTGGGGATCTAGGAAGGTGGGGGTGAACAGGGGTGCAGCGAGTTGTTACAGCACAGGAGGAGTTCAAAGAAGGGCACCAAGAAGAAAAAAATTAAATAAAGCCTCTAAAGAGGTCATGAGAGTTATGGCACTATGCTCCAGGACCCCAGGTGAAATCTGGCACGTTTCCAAGTACCCACACCTAAAGCCTGAGGAGAACTGCCCCAGGATATCCCTGGCGACTCTGTGGGGCACAGGCCATCCAGGCAAGCTTCACACCCAACAAGCACCAATATTCTACCCAATAGTATTGGGATGTTGTGGAAACGGTGTGTCCTTATCTCGGCACTGCTAAAGCTCCAGAGCTGACACAAAGGCTAAGGCTCTCTCAAAGGCAGAATGTGCCACACCAAGGAATGCCAGCACTTGTGTTTCTGCTCCAGAGCAGCACCGAGCATCCTGCTTATTGCAGAGCAGGACTCTCCAGTGACACCAGCCAACAAACAACATCTCATCAGCACACTTAAAACACTACTAACAGGCAGGGAAACACAGCAACCTCCCCAATAGCTCTACCATGGAGCTCAGGATTCCTGTGGGACCAGACCTTCCTCTGGCAGAAGGTATCAGCAGAACCACGGTGACCTTCCCAGCCTGGAACTGGCATCTTAGTGGGAAAGCAGACTAAAAAGCCAAAAGCAAACTCTAGCAACGACTGCTGCTATTCAGGAAGTCCTGCCAAGTTTCAGAAACACAAACCCACAGCCTCAAAAGGCGGATAACTTTGGGAACAAACCCCTGAGCAGGAGGAAGACTAGGGATGAGACTGGATTGGGAATAAGATAGTGAGACATGCACTACATTTAGAGATGAGTGCAGGGAACCTGCTCCCAGAAAAGGAGGACTACCACAGGTAAGGCAAGGTGTCCAAAGAGACATATCTCAGGAGATTAGCAAGACTTCCTCTGCTCCACTGGCAGGTCAGAAGCTAAAAGCAGCACAAAGAGGACTACAGGACTGGCAAGCAACTTCTGTTTTTAACACCCTCAAACAGCAGCAGAAAGAAGAGTTTTTAGGAGTGAACAACAAGACAAGGCCATGCATGTTGGAAAACATCCCCCTTTCCCCAGGCTGGCAGGGGTGGGCAAACAGCTGTGGTGAGAGGACAACTCCTGCTGCTTCCCTGCACTCACTCCCAGCTAATCTGCCTCGAGCAGCAGCTGAAGCCCACAGCTAATCCTGCCCACAAGATCCCCCCGCACAGCTGTCATTCCCTGCTGCTGGGGACGCTGCTCCCCTTAACACTGGCTTCCTGTTATTCTCCCTGGCTTCCTTTGAAGAGCCTATTTATCTGTCTAATAGCTAATGAGCAGAATACAACAGCCTATTTTTTGCACTGTTTAAAGATTTTTCATGGGGATGTTTCCTGCAGAGATTCTTTTCTCCAGCACATGACAAAGTTCAGCTGGCGGCTCGCTCAGAAAGGCTCATGTTTAAGGCAGAGCCTTGCAGAAAGAAAAAGCTTTGCTTAGAACTGGGCCATGGAAAGGGGATATGAGAGCTTTTCCAGCAGTCACGTTGCAGAGCACACGGGTATTTGTGGAGAGAGGTTCACAGCATTGGCCACTCAGATCAGCATCCCTTTGGATCGATGGGAAACACTGCAGGAGAGCTGTGGAGCAGAATCAGCCTTTTTGTTATTAACAACTCAAACTCAAGATCTAGACCAAGGAAAGATGAGATCATACCAGCCAACATCATTTCCAGAATTGAACTGGACTGTGCCCCAGAGATGAACAACTCCAAACCACTCCGCAATGGACAATATCCATTGGGTGTTTTGAGATCTTTCATGGGAGTCTAAAGAGATACAAACCCTCTAAGGACAGACAGCTGCACTTGTGGAAAAGAATGTCCCATTCACACTGGGACACGTTTCACCCTCCCACAGGCTCTCTGCTCACCTTCACCAGACAGCTTAAGACTGCTGTCCACATGTTGGAGCACTGGCTGAAAGGGCCAGAGGCTGGAAGACTCCATCACAAGTTTGGCATAAAAAAACCAGGAAGGAAACAGCTGCTGGTGCCAGCTCTGGTGGTCCATGCTGTACTGCTCGAAGCCACAGCCTCAGCTGGCCTTCCAGACGTTTAAACAGCCCAAGCTGAGCACACCTGCCAAGGCATCTAGCTTAGAAAGCTCCTCACCTCACCCAGGATACCACTAGATAAACTAAGCCTAAGGTCACCAAGTCAGAATAAAAACACGGATGCAGCTGTGATGACCACTCACATTTGCTCCAACCACTTCCCTTTCCTGTCAGAACTGGCTGATCATGCAGTTGATTCAAAATATTGCTCATTTACTGTTTCAGCTGGCAAGAAACCAACACATGCCTCTCTCTCAAGTTTGGGATGATGCTCGACTGCATCCTGGATTGATGGGAGAGATACTGGCAAAGGGGAAACTGATGGATGGAAAATTTTCCAAAGCAGCCATTCATTTGGGGTGTGTAATTTAGGATCTCCCTGGATTTTCCAGAGATGAAGTGCATGCATTCCATCCTTGCCCCTTTTCTAAGCACCAGCTGCTCAGCACATCTGGAGCAAAAGAGGGCAGGAGTAATCTCCACAGATTCTGAGCTGCTACTCCTAGTGACCCCAGGAGAGAGACTGAAAATCGGGTCTCAATTCTGCTACTGAGCCCACCCTGCCCTTTCTCCCTGGGAGGAAGCAAGCCAGGCTCGCACAGCACAAGTGGAGGGAATATTCTGCTGCAGCATTTTGGTGTCGTGCGGGGGCCGCAGGCACTCGCAAGCAGCTTGAGCAGGGCTGCATGCCAAGGTAAAGCAGCTGGCACTCCAGCTCCAGAGGGAGCAAGGGATTCAAGCAGGAGGGTTGGAATTGTAAAAAGGCTTTTTTTTACACAAGTGATCTTGAATGGATGGGGGGGGGAGGTAGTTTCCAGCTCTGAGAGCTCTGGCTCACAGGCTGTGAGCTCCAGGGGTCCCATGATGGTGCTCCTGAAGAGATCACTGCTGTCTGCCTGCACCCGGCTCCACAGATTTTTCCACACTGGGCAGCAGACAGCATCAGGAGAGCAGCAGATGTGCTCAGAGCTGCCCAGCACAGTAGCAAACAGCAGAGCTTTGCAGGGCTCTTACACACAGAATGAGGCCCTGCTTATCCCCAGGCACACCAGCAAAATGGGTGGGGGAGCTCCCTTACCTGTATCCTGCCGGAATTGTGTCAAGCTTGGAATGTCGATGACATAGGGAGCCAAGGCGGGATCCGCACGTCCCAAAGGGATGCTGCTGACCAGCCCCGACCCCGAGCGCCGGCCCTTCTGCTGAGAGGCCTGGATAACCTGCTCGATGTAGCTGCAGACATTGCCTCGGTACGGCCTCCACCTGCCAAATTCATCCTGCCATTCCCACACCGCCACTGCCGTGGAGCTGCTGCTGTGCCCCGGGGCAGAACCGGGCGGTCCGGATGGCCCGGCTGAGCTGCTTCCCGCTCCCTGAGCTGCTGCCATGTTCCTCCCTGAGGTCTGGAAACGCCGCGATTGGAAGTGACAGCTGTGCTGGCCTTACACCATTTTCTCCTGGGGACCTGCAGCAAGAGACAGAGAGCACAGGGAGCTGAGAATGATGTCCCAAATCCCCTCACCCTGCACCCATATCATACAAGCCATCAGAGAGGGAAGCAAGCTCTGACTTTCACAGAGGATGTTCACTATGGATTTCAGAGACTCCAGAGAAGCAGACTGGCCTCGAAACCCTGTGGCTGAGGGTGAGTGAGGTACCACCACTCACTCCCTGACAATGCTGGCAACTTCTCCTGCTAATTGAGAGCAAACACTCTTCACTGAGACTCTGCTTCCTATGGTTTGTGGCACCAAACACCACCTGAGTCACCACAGATCTGTACCAAACCATCCCTGAGCCACTGCTGATCTGTGTCAGGCAGACCTGTAAGCCTTGGCATGAGTTCAGACAGACACTCACTAGCTAGGAGTGTGCCAAGGCAAGCTGCCATTCTGCCCCTTCCCCATGCTCCGCACTGCTCCTGGCAGCATCACACTGACCACCCCAATGTGAGCTGCCAAATGCTGGCCAAACACTCATTCACAGAAATGAATGAGTTACACAAGTGGTTCCCAAACTTTTCACACTGATCTGAGCTCCAGGGCTACACCATCAGCTCCATTCAGGCTTCTGAGCACTTAGTTTTGGCCCAGGATCAGTCCCGTGACTCTTTCTCTGCAGCATTATACACTCAAACAGAGCCAGAAGACAACCCTCAATGCAGAGTTTGCAAATCACAGTACACATACTTCTTGAGTTGAGTGTGATCCCAGCAAAGAACAGATGGGAAGGAGTACAAGAGAACCAGGAGGAACATAGGGCATAATCAACTGCCTGTGCCAGAGGGCAATGATTTAGTAGGTCCTCAAGATCAAAGCACACCTATCTGCAGCTTCTCAGGTTGGAAAACAAGGAACATCTTGAAACAAGGGACAATCTGCATCAGAGACTCAAGCCCTTAAGAGATGATTTGGGGAAGAACAGAGAAGGGGTAGGAGCCCAAAGACACCAGCCAAAGACACAAAGGCCAGTGAATAAATTCCAACAAGAAGAGATCACCACTCTCAGCCCCCAAGGGATGTAAAAAGAGCAGATCCAAAGGCATCGCATGATCACCGAGAGACACCAGAGGTCTGATATTTGACATTCCTTGTCTGCTGTGTCATTCCAAAGAATCCTGTCCAAACCATCTGGACACATATCTGTCCAAATGCTGGACAACCACTTGGAGATCCCCATGTTGGTGCTGGTGTGTAGGTGGGCTTGGCTGTGAATGAGCGAAACTCATTTTGTTTTAAAATAAATTCGCCTTCTCCTTCCTGAGGTCTCACGTCATTGATTGCTCGCTTAACTCCCAGCAGTCAGCAGGGAGCTGCGAGCTTCCTTCCCATCCAATGGAAAAGTTCAGGTCTCCCAAGAGGCAGAGCAGCAGTGGGTGGCTTCCACTGGAGGATGCCATCTGCACAGAGAATGACATCCCTGCCGGATGGGGGAAGATCCCACGCTCCATGGAGCGTCCCATCCATCATGCCCGTGTGGCTTGATAGCTTAAAAAAGACAGAGAAGGAGAGAGAGCGCAGAACAGACACACCCACACGTCTGCATTTATAAGAGGAAAGCAACACTTTCCCCAGGAATTCAGTGCAAATTAGTTTATGAGCTGCTCTGAGATTTTTACGCAACACCCCCAGCTCAACTGGTCTTGGTGACAAACCGCTCTGGATTGTCAAGACCCGACACTGTTCTCTGCTATTCATCTTTTCCCTGTAATCCATTCTCCCCTAACACACCAAAGACAGTTATTTTACTGCTCAAAACAGCAAATTAAGACTTAAGGTATCAAATCCAACACCTGCCTCTGCCAGTTCTTTTTATGGCAGGTTTCACACCAACGCTTCTCCACCTCAGGGATCACCAGCATTGTCCGTGCTCGACTCGAAGCCAAAGCCAGGCTGTGGCATTTTCTGTCCCACCCACCTGCACTATGTGCTCTGAACCCCAAATACAGAACCAACACCTTTTTTCCTCCCCAAAAAGTTGTTACCAAATATTCATCTGCAGCCACAAGCAGAGCAGAGGAGAAGAGGGAGGCTGTGAGGAGGGAGTCAGCGATTCATTTTCCTTCCTTTCTGAAACAGCAGCAGGAAATGCAAACAAGAAGACACGGCAGCAGAAAAGCCACCTCCTTCCTAGGCCACCTCACACTCGCTGGGGTAACAACTGGGTGACAACAGCCTATCCCTCACCCCGGGGTGGCAGCGATGCTGTGAATCCTGGACCACACGTGAAGGAACCCGGGCTGGCTGCACGTGAGTGTCGCGTGCTCCAACATTCACTTCCCCATCAGAGTGGAAAAATATTTCCTGCGCTGGGACTGCTGCTCCAAAGGAGGAGCGAGGGGCGTATTTCAGCCTCCTGCCAGTTCTTGCTGAACGCTGCTGGAGCCAGCAGCTGTTTGCACGGATTGGGAAGCAAGGAATGCAGGCGAGCATCAGTAAGCCAGAATTACACAAGTCCTGGAGATATGGCAAACGACAAAGAAAAGGCCTAAAGTTGCAGTTCCTGACTTCTCTTTGAGAATTCAGCAGCACACAAATATTAAAAGCTGAGAAATTCAATACTGGAGCTACTTGTACAGTGCTCAGCATTACACCACCGCAGAAAGGGTTTGGGGAAGAGTGGGATGTAGTTTGGGATGTGTTACACATCCCAGCTCACATCTCTACTCAAATCCCATGGACTAGAACACTTCACCTCGAGCTTTAAAACTACCTTGAAAAGCTGAAATTCACACCAACCCTAAAAGCTCTTACTCACCAAACAGCTGTGGCTCCAGTCAGAAATCCTCTGGGCCACCCTTCCCCCAGTGAAAACAAAACCTTGGTTAATTCAAGTGCAGACTTAAATATTCCAGCCAGATGCCCTTCACTTTGAAGGTATTTGGTAATGTGGGCTCAGAGCTTGAGTTTGGATTTGTTTGGTTGGAACTTTATGCCCAGCACAACCTCTGAAACATTTGTCCACATGGCTTTAATTGGGGACTTGGACAGGGAAAGAACTGAGTGCATTTCAGACGTGTTTTCCAACAGCTTCACTCCCCGCTCCTCAAACTCCAGCAAATGGTGGTGAGAAAGCTGAAGAAGGGGAATTAAAGCCTTTGAAAGCTGTGTTTAATTCTCTGTTCTACTTCCAGAAAGCAGAATTTTCTTTCGCTTTAAATGCAGGATCTTAAAATTCATGGGTCTGAGATGATTTCTAAAAATGCCAACTCCTTTTTTAAGTTTCTGAACTTGAATTGCCAGCGCTGATAAAAGTTTTCATGAAATGCAAGCTTGTACCTGGAAAAGAAAAAGAGCCTTGGGAGCTCTTGAGCTGGGCTGAATTAAAAATAAAAATAACCAGATTGGTAAAATAGGGACTTTTCAGCAGGTTGTTCAGCAAAGAGAGTGCCCAGGAGGGATTTGTTAAGCGTCACTACACCACTTTGAGAGACAGGACTGGGAGGGCAACAAAGATCCCACGGGAAGAGATTACATAGGGATTAGGGGAGCACATAAAGCACAGGGAGGCCACGGGGCTGCAGCAAGACGTGACCCTGTGCAGGGGGCACGACTGGCGCAGCATTACAGGTGCCCTGTGCCCCGCTGCGTGACCCCAAACCACCCAGCCAGGGCCCCCACAGCCCTCCACACCTGCTGAGCTGCACTTCTGGGTACAGCAAAACCTGATGCAACAGGTAACTTGCCAGGTAACTCATACCCAAACACACCTTTCCTTGCACAAGCAGCCAGCACCGATTAGCAGCAACCAAAGAGAAAGAACAGAGCCCGGCAGGAAAGAGGGGGTCACAGTAATAACTCCAAGCACGCAGATCCATCCCAGTCCTGCCCTCTCCCAGCCTCTGCTGATCCCCATGGCACAAGGTGGCTGGGTTGACAGCCAAAACAGCAGAAGAAATAAACCCGGCTGCTCCAAACCTGGACTGCTTCCATTCACAACAAGCTTTAAGCGAGTTCCCCTCGGAGGGGGGAAAAAAGAGACGGCAACTGAGGCGGAACAAAGCGTTTGCCCGTCAGTTAAGCCGAGGGCTGGTTTCGGGCACGGGTGAATAGGAAAACTGAGGCAGCGAGAGGAGGGCAGGTACACCCAGACACAGGATCCGACCCGGACACGGGATCACACCACACTTTGTGTCCAACCCGAGCACTCCTGGGTCCTTCTGGGCACCGAGGCGGGTTATTTATTTGTGGGGAGACCACTGACGTGTGAGGTGCGAACCTGGCACGATCTGGAGGGCCCCTCCAGCTGCCCAACGGCTTCGGCCCGCGGCAGGAGCTCCTGGAGCTCCGGAACGGCCGGGACG
>VZTE01002230.1:523677-554513 GCA_013397775.1 Eulacestoma nigropectus
TGACAATGAGTGTGATAAGGAGTGTGTGATAGTGATAATGCGTGTGAGATACTGATAATGAGTGTGTGATAATGATGAGTGAATGAGTCTGCAGTACCGACGGTGATAACGAGTGTGTGATTGTGATAATGAGTGTGATAGTGTGCAGCACCAGGTGTGATGAGTGTGAGTGTGTGACAGTGTGTGATAGTGAGTGTGTGACAGTGTGTGTGTGCGATAGTGAGTGTGAATAGTGTGAGTGTGTGATAGTGTGTGTAATAGTGTCTGTGTGATAATGAGTGTGATGGTGAACATGTGATAGTGTGAGTGTGTGATAGTGTGTGTGATAGTGTCTGTGTGATAATGAGTGTGATGTGGAATGTGTGATAGTGTGATAGTGATATGAGTGTGCAATAGTGATAGTGTGATAGTGATGAGTGTGTGTGATACTGTGTGATAGTGCGAGTGAGAATGTGTGATAGTGAGTGTGACAGTGAGTGTGTGCTCGTGGCTGTGTGTGATAGTGTATGACTGAGTGTGAGTGTCATAGTGAGTGTGCATGTGTGTGATAGTGAGCGTGTGAGTGTATGATAATGAGTGATAGAGTGTGTGTGTGATAGTATCTGTGATAGTGTGATAGTGTGTGTCAGTGAGCGTGAATAGATGTGGGAAAGTGCGATTGTGTGAATGATGGTGACAGTGGTAGTGTGTGTGAGAGAGAGAACTGATGGTGTGTGTGAGTTTGTGGGGTAGTGGGCGTGTGAATGTGACAGTGTGTGATGGTGTGGGGGTGTGCGTGAGTGTGCGTGACAGTGTGCATGAGTGTGATACCGTCCATGGGAGTGTGATACTGTCCATGGGAGTGTGATACTGTCCATGGGAGTGTGATACCGTCCATGTGAGTGTGATACTGTCCATGGGAGTGTGATACCGTCCATGGGAGTGTGATACCGTCCATGGGAGTGTGATACTGTCCATGGGAGTGTGATACCGTCCATGTGAATGTGATACCCTCCATGGGGGTGTGATACCGTCCATGGGAGTGTGATACCGTCCATGGGAGTGTGAGCACGTGTAATACTGGGAGTGTGAGATGCTCTGGATGTGTGTGAGGGATTCTGAGTGTGAGTGTGACCACGTGTGTGATGGGGTGTGTGGTACATCACCAGTGCAGCCCATACTGCAGTTTAACACCTCTGGATGCTGGCCGTGGGAGCTGCTTTCTCCTGTGGGAATGTGGGTGTGACCCTTGGACCCAGATCCAACCTGGATTAATCAGCTGCTCACCACCTTCATTTACACCCATGTAAATCCAAAGCCAAGCCCTGGAGATGCCTGTTCATCCTTGTTTGGGATGAGGATGGTGAAACACAACCCAGTGTGCCACAGATCTCTCCAACAACACAGCACTGCTCCCTCCCAGCTGCTGCACCTCCATCACCCCGCCTTGCAAGATGTGTGTGTTTATTTAGGGATTCCTTTGATCCTGGAGCATCTTGGAGGGTGCTGGATAACTTCTTCATGCTCTTTTGGAGGTAGGTCAGACCCCAGCTGGGTTTTCCCCTTTCCTAGGACCCCCACTGAGACATTGGCAGCAGTGATTAAAGAACCACAGAACCAGAGAATGATTTAGGTTGAAAAAGACCCTTGAGATCACCGTAATTCCTCCTGAACCAGGAAGTGTTCACCAGTCCTTATCAAATGACATTAAACCTCCTTGGACTTTACACCCAGAAGCACTGATTCACCCGTGCCATGATAGACCTGCCCCAAAAGGCTTATAAAATAAAGAACATTATGTTTGGACTCAGTAGTTACAGCAAAAAATAACACACTTTATGCTGTAGGAATGGAGGGATATTATAAAACTTTTCTTCCAGGGTTAAACATGTGAGGCTCATCTTTACAGAGCCTGAATAAGGTCGGTTTTCATCCCAAAATGTACAATGCCAAGCACATAATGGCAGCTCCAGTGAAAACCCTCTGGAGCTGCATCCCCCCACAGCTCAGCCTCGTATGCAAATGCCCATGGGGTTCTCTGCTCCAGGATGGATGAGACTGTCACATACTTGAGTTCAAAATACTCACAAAGTACTAATAATTGCCAGAAGTGATTGATAGCCTGCTTGTAATGTGTCTGCTTAAGCAGTAAGTTTCACATGTACAACTCAGGTGCTTGGGATTCCTGTCTCCTGCGGCAGTAATTAGAAACTGGAGAGCAATACAAAGGGTTTTTTCCCTGAAAAATAGATAGGAATGCTTCATAAAGCCATGCTGGGAGCAGACTATGTGATCCACGGGGCTGCATGGATGGGCAGTTATTAAATAGCCTGTGATCCTAAATAGGAAAAGGTTTCAGGGAGAATTGAGGATGGTGAAGAAGGGTTTCTACTGAGTCTTGCAGACCTTCGTGGCATGGCTGGGAGATAAAGGGATGCTCCCAGTGAGGAGTCCTGGCTGGTGAGAGAGGCTGGACGAGGGCTCAGGGTGATGCTCCAGGGCTGAAGGGTGCTACAGATAAGGGCCGCAGGGTGGGGGAGAGCAGAGGTGAATTGGGTGCAGCTCCTGGGTGGAGGGAAGGGCTGTACAGTGGAGATAAAACAGTCAGGTGGTGGCTGAGCTGTGGGAAGAGTCTTAAATTGCATTGGATTTATTTAATTTTTTATTTTTGAGCAAGGCTTCATGATCTGATCTTGCATCAGGGCCCCTGGAAGGTTTTGCCAGGCACAGTGAGTGGCTGAGGTACCTCATCTCAGCAGTGCAAGTGCATGGGTGGTCCTCAGTCTCCCTTTTCTCACACCTCTCCATCCCTTGTCCTGTATCCCACAGTGGTCCAACAACTTGGAAGGGGTTAACAGAGCCATGGATAGCACGAGTCTGGGCTCTGGTGACCAGCTGAGCCTCAGACCCCACTGCACAAATTCCTCCAACTGTTCTGTGTGAGGGTGGCTGTAAAGATCCTCGATGATCCCTGAGTCTAAAAGGTGAACCTCCTGCTGTCACTAAAGACCTTTTACAGGATGCAGACCTCACAATCCTCGCTGCCTGCAAAAATATTTTATATTATATTTTACGTGATTTTTACCTTAATGATCCACAGATTTTAACATAGTCCCTTATGCCTTTTTTTTTTTTTCCACCTGGATCCCTTTTTTCCCATGCTGTTCTTTCCCACTCCCTTCTCTGCATGCTCCCCAAATCAGTATGCAAAGCACTGAGTCCTCCAACATGGCATCACCTCCTGTCTGATCCAGCCACACACTGGGGTAACCAGCCAAATATTTGCCTTCCCCCTGTTCCTTCTCTTTCATTGGTGCTGGAAGGCTGTTGAATTAATTTCTCCATGGCTGCTCCCTCTCACACGGTTTTGGCTTGAGGTCCTACACTAATGTCTACAAAACCTGATACTTGAGGCTCTGTTAAATTGCCAGGCTCAGCCTGGTGCTCCAGGGAATAGCCTGGCCACTTAGGAAACTGCCTGTCCAAGCTCTGCTGGGATTGCTGCAGCACTTGGAATTCACAGCCCACTCGATTTCAGATTAATTTCCCTGAGCAGACAAACCCAAAGTGACAGGAATTAGGAAGGAACTCCTCTGCAGGCAAAGGATAATAGGTGAAATTTCGTTTCATTTTCCTCTGCAGCAGCTGCTGCTGGTTCCAGCCAGGGACCGATTAGACAAAGCAGGGATGGATCTGGTGTGGGCATCCCGCTCCTGCTGGGTGACCTTGCTCTCCAGCCCCTGAGATTTACCCGGTGACAGGGACATGTTCCTCACCCCTGCTGGCAGTGGGGGATGCCCCATGAGCTCAGCTAAACTCTCTGTTTTCCACTGCCTGCCTTCTCCAGGGAAATCACGGAATCATGGACAGTTTATGTTGGAAGGGACCGGCTCAGGTTGTTCCAACCCCTTGCTATGGGCAGGGACACCTTCCACCATCCCAGGTTGCTCCAAGCCCCATCCAGCCTGACCTTGAACACTTCCAGCATCCACAGCTTCTCTGGGCAACCTGTGCCAGGGCCTCACCACCCTCACCATAAAGCATTCTTTCCTTATGTCAATCCTAAATTTGCCATTCTCAGTTTAAACCCCTGCCCCTTCTCCTGTCATGCAGACCCTGATCAAAAGGCTCTCTCCATCCCCACCTTTCCTAAATCCAGCCAGAAAACTCTGGAGCCGAGTCCTCTGGGTTGTGTGCCTGTCTCACCTGCTCTGGCCACCCTCACTCGCCGTTAGTGCTAATTATGGGCAGACCTCATCCCGCTCTGCCTTCTGCCTGCTTTTCCCACCGCTCCGGCAGGTCCCTGGGGGATCGCAGTGGAGCTTTCCTCTCACTTCCCGAATCCAAGCCTCTCCCCGCTGTTGCAAATGCTTCTCCCTGCAGCTGCGTGCCACCTAGTGCACACTCAGCCGCCCGGCAGCCGACAAGGCGCGATCCATCCCTCCGGAGCTTTCCTGGAGCTAAATGAGCCTTTAAAGGTGCCTTCCAACCCGAGCTGTTCCATGCAGAGTCAGGCTCGGGCACGGCATCTCCATCCCGCGCAGGTTCCTGCACTGGCAGGCAGCGACGTCCACCCCATCTGTCTTGTCAGCCTGGCTGTCCCCACGCAGGTCATCACTTCCCAATCACGCACTTTGGCTCGGCTTGGACTCTCTGGAGCTAATTTAAAAGCACTGAGGCTGCAGCAGCCCCATCTCACAGCAGCGATGCTGCAGCAGCTCGGCGCTGATGCCATGAATTCCCCAGGGCTGGCAGAGAAGCCAGCAAGTGCTGGTGCCAATGGACAAGTTATGAAAATGAATACACCTGTATAAATATGTGCATACAGATAACATGTATGTGGCTGCTGTCTCATAGGATCCTGCTGCCGAGCGAGGTTTCACCCCCAGAGGTCATGGCAGGCAGAAAAGGGAGTTACAGACATACTCTAAAGCTCATGGACCACGGCGAGTGCCTTTGGTGACTGAGGGCACCCAGCTCCCTGTTTCCCATCCCCTCTTCCCCGCTGCGATCCTTTCCTGCTCCTCCCCAGCCCTGGATGCCGGCCGGAGCCCACGGCATGGGTCTGCTGCCCTCCGGAGAGCCTCCTGTCAGCACCGCGTCCTTGGGCTGCTCTTTCCCACCTGGCTGAGGTGGTTTCTGCAGCACGTCGGGCAGGAAGCAGATTAGGGAGGAACAAAGGTGATTTTGTCTGGGGAGGGGATGGGTACCTTTCCCCGAGCTCCAGCTTGCTGCAGCCCAGGGCAATGCTGAGCCTCTCTGGGGGCTTCCACTGCCCTTTCCTCAGCCCTGCCCTTCCTTCAGTACTTATAAACTGCCAGAAAACACCTTAAAATTAGCTCGTAGTTCCCAAATAGCACAGGGGTGTGTTGGGAGCACAGCTCCAGCTGCACCGAGGCGGGGCTTGATGTCAGGGCAGGGAACCAAAATGGTCTTGTGCTGGATTTACATCTTTCCCTTCTTCTAAGGCTGCTGGACACAAGCTGGTTTGGGGCTCAGAGCTCTCAGGACCCCACACTGCAGGTTCCCATCCGCTGCCTGTGCCCTGGAGCAGCAGAAGGAGCGAAGGAAGGAGAGGAGAATGCTCCATCCTGCTGTAGATGCAGCATTTTTCGTGCCGGTGCTCCCCAAAGTGAAAGCAGCAGCAGGAACCCCCTAAATACCCAGTGATTTAGCTCAGCAATGAGCAGGGGAATCCTGTCGTTCATTATAAGCCGGCTAATGGCTCGAAACAGCAACCGGTGTTCTCAGCCCTGTCTTTCCCTCCCGGCAGCAAGAAGATGCCTTTTGTTTCAGCTTATGGCTTTTTCATACAGCACCCAGCTCTTCTTTACATCCCCAGTGCATTCCCTGGCCACGGTACAGCCTGGACAAACAAGTTTATGTCTCCTGTCTGTATTTTCCCAGCTAATCGAAAAGGGAAATCGGTTTGGATTTTTGATTTTGGTTTTGGTTTGGGTTGTTTGTTTTTTATTTTTTCTGGAGGCCTTGTATTTTCTGCAGTTTCGTGAGCCACTTGTTTTCCCCAGTTGCCACCCATGGCCAAACTGCTGCCAGAAAAGAGGTCTGCTGGAGATGCCACCCACTGCCATAGGAAGCTGTGGCAGATGCTGCTCGTGGCACGTGGCAGCTGCTGAGTGGATGTGGGGATGGCCCTGACCCCTCCAGAAGCTTCTCTCCCGTGAGCATCTCTGATGCCCCCGAGTGTCCTGGAGTGTCCCTGCTTGAGTAGGCAGCAGGGCCATCAGGAAGCACAAAAAGAGCTTCTTTTTTCCTGGCACACAAGAGAACAGCCTTGCTGTCCCGTGGAATTTTATAATTAGCCTTTCTTATGTTGTGGCTGCTCCTTGAATAAGGCTGGCTGTGTTTTCTTCTCCTCAGAGCAGCGTAATCCCCCAGCCTGATACTGCCAAGCCACTCAAAGCACATGCAGGAACGATGGAGACATGGAAAAGGGCTGAGATTCTGCCCCAATGCCCAGAGAAATCCTGGACAGGGTGGAGAGCATCTTGTCCCTGCATGCCCACATCACGCTCCTGGGCTGCAAAACCTGGATGTGGATTGATGCTGGAGCCAGTGATGCCCGGTCCATGGGCCCTGGCAGACAGCCAGGACAGCGGGGACTTCGTTGAAGTTTAGGTAAAACAGACTTAAAAGGCACCTTTGAAACTTGCGCTCATGATCTGGTTAATTAGAACTTTGCTGCTACTGGGGAATAAAAGTGCCTAATTGCTAATTAGTAAATCCCTGCAAGAAAAGAACAACAGAAGCAGTTGGCGACGGTCATAGCCAGAGCTGGCTTTGGGCAGAGCTAAAATACAAAACCCAGGCTTTTTAGGGCATTTAAAGGTCTGGGCTTTGCATAGGAGCAAGTGAAAAATCCAGCAGCAAGAGCCACAAGGCAAATTCTGACTCCCGTGAGAACAAGGGCAGGGATCCTGTGGCTCATAAAATCAACATGTTCAAAGCCAAAAGCACACCACACTCCTAAAATTGCTGGGGAATTTAAGAATTCATAAGACTGGGAGACTCAGTGCGTTAGGAGGTTCCTTTTCCATGGTATTCAAGGCTGCTGAGACCCAAGAGTCTCACATTATCTGGCTTTTACTTGCAATGATGGTTAAAAAGGTTAAAAGGCAGTAACAGTTAAAAATTATTAAACACACACAATTCTTTTTAAAATAAGGAGATGCCCTGGTCAGGAGCAGAAGGAGACAACTTGAATGTGTAGAGCAGGAAGTGGTGGAGGTGGATGGGGAAGGTTTCCAGCCACAGGACATCCCTCACCACAGGCTGAGAACACAAGGATATGTCAGGTCCCTCTAATGTCCTCAGCAGAGATGCCTTGGATGGTCAGACAGGAAAATCCTGGAAAAGGGGACCTCTAAAGGCAATTTCTTGCCTAGGAACAGGCGGGGAAGACCATGGTTTGCCCAAGGAGCAGGTCTTCAAGTCCCCCAGGCAGGGAAGGAGGTTAGAACCATCCCCTCCTGCTGCATCCCAGTGCTGGCTCAGGCGCCAACAGAAGGATTCCCAGCCAGATGGTTGTTGCTGACTTCCTCTCCAGGTGGGCACTCAGACAGCTGAGGAGGGAGGTGGGAAGGAGCTGAAAAGCCCAAATCCTCTGAAAAAGCTTCTTCCTTCCCCTTGAGGCGTAGCCCAGGCTCTGCCAGCACCCAATTTAAGGATGTGTCCCTGCCTGCCTCCCTGAAACCCGAGCCATTCCCTCCCTGCCATGTCTCCTTAGTGCTCTTCCCTCTCTTCTCTTTCTGCTTTTTCTTCCTCTTCTTCTTCCCCCTTCTCCTGCTCCCTCTCTTTCTCCTTTGCTTTGGGAATGATCTGTCCCAGGATGGGTTGCAGGGCTGCCATCCTGCTGTAACCCAGCAGCAGCAGCCCCAAAAGTGCGAAGAGATGACAGGCTGGAGCTGTTCCGTTGATGGATGAGATCCATTTTCTTCCTCCTTTTTAATTTTTTTTTTTTTTAATTTACTAAGCAAGATCTCACCTAAAGGAAAAAAATCCTGCCTTATCCCCATCACATCTTTCCGGGAATATTAATTTCAAACGTTATTTTTAAATTTTTTATAACTAACTAGCCAGCTCCTTCCTTTATTTCAAAAGAGGACAGGTATTTCTGGGATTCGATACACCCGTCTTTATACTGGAGAGAAAACACCAAGCAGGTATGTGGATCTATGATGCTTTTTTTTTTTAGGTCAGGGTTGGTAATTACAAATAATGATCTGGCAGGGTGGTGGCAGCTGAAAAACTGTGATTTCTCCTGAAGTTGTTTGAATAGTTAAAAAGTGGAAGAAATCATAAATAGAGAATGGGGGTTCAATCCAGCTGTGGCCAAGGGGTACAAAGGGGACACAAAAGGATGAAAGGACCTGTGGGGTCTTGTGTCCAGGTGGGAGGAGGGAGTTTTCACAGAGGGAAAAGAGCTGGCTGGGCACTGTGTCCACTGTGGTGTGTTATTTGGGGTGAATGCAGAGACTTTCTGTGCCCCACGTTAAAGCCCTGGTCCTCCCCTGTGAGTTTTGTACCATCCCTGGTGGTCAGTGCTTGTGCAGGATGAGGGTGATGGAGGATTTTCTGCTTCTTCCATCGGGTCCGTGGGAGGGGGTGGCTTCACAGAACACCTGACAGCTTGAAAACCTTGATGGGAAGGGACTTCCATAAACCCACATTCAGCAACCCTTTAAATCATAGAATCATCACAGAATCATAGAATGGTTCGGGTTAGAAGGGACCTTAAAGCTCATTCCATTCCACCCCCTGCCATGGGCAGGACTCCTTCCACTGTCCCAGGTTGCTCCAAGCCCTGTCCAACCTGGCCTTGGACACTTCCAGGGATGGGGCAGCCACAGCTGCTCTGGGCAATGTTAAAAGGGATGCTGCGTTTTGCTGCAGTGCCATGATGACTAATTATGGCTTAAAAGCCGTTTTTAATCTGTGGGCATTCTGAAAGAGCCCCAACACCCCTGCATTTAAGGAAGGAGGGTCAGTTTGCAGCTGAATCCTGAGCGTTGGGGTGGGGATTGAGAAGCAGTTGGAAAAGCACAGACGGAGACGGAAAGTTGGGTTTTCCCTCTTCGGGGTCGGCCGTGGCACAGCACCGCAGTGGTTAATGCCCGCTGCCACCCTGCCAGGGAGCAGGAACGCGCTGGCTCCGGCACAAAAGTGGCCGGCGATGACAACGTCCCTGCGAGCAGGACGAGCAGGACGCGATGCCGGGGTTTGGCCGGGGCAGGGCGGCGGAGGGGCCGTCTGTCAGCCCTGCCCCGCTAGAGAGAGGGGAGGGCCCGTGGGACAAAAGGCGACATTATTCGGTGCTTCAGGAGGGATGAATGGAGTATTGAAAGCCGCCACCCCAGCGAGTAGATTGGTTTTCAGCCCCCATCACTGAGCTGTCTGTCCGCAGCTGAGTCTCCTCTAGAGGCTTGGTCAGCACCAGCTGAGCAGAGAGATCAGGGAGATGTAACGGGGTTGTGTCCCATCCATGCGGGCTCCTTCCTGCACCTCCATCACCTCTTGCTGGTGCACAGAAAACCCTTTGGTCCACCATCATCTCTCCCTAGTGCAGGCAAAGAAGTCAAAGGCTTGGTCTGGAGGCTGTGGAGCCCACCCAGCCCCTGGTCTGGAGGGACCTTGCCTGGGCGGACACCATCACACGGTCCCTCCTGGGAGCGCTTCTCATCCCACGCCTCCACATGGGAAAACCAGGAGCAGCAAAAGGCTGGATGAGGGGTTTCCGTGGGAAGGAGGGTTTAGTCACTGATACTGTGGATTTCAAAGACCTTTCCCAAGTTTCTGACCACCAGCAGATGCCCGAAGCGGCAGCAGACAGTGTGCATCCCTTCAGGAGATGATGTGCCCCGTGTGGGCTGGAGGGACTAATTTTAGGGCTCCGCTTAGGTGAGCCCGACAGCCCGGCTTTGGAGCCGGCGTGCGGGAGCATCCTCACGATGGCACTGCTCCCCCAGCGCACGCTGCCGCCAGACCGGCTGCTGGGACGGCCGGGATGTGGGTCTGGGCTCCCAGAGGTGTCCCGGCCAGCAGGACCAGCACCCATCCCCCTCCCAAACAGCCTGAGAGTGAGACAGAGCTGGAAATCGGCCCCTTCGGCGGTGAGCGGTAAATGAGGGGGAAATGGAGTCTTAAGATATTTAATCTCTTTCTCATTTTCTGCTGACATTCCCCACTGCTGAGTTCCATCTCGCAGGTGGGACATGGCCCTTCAGCTTCATCTTGCCACTCAAAAAAATATCTCTTGTTCTCACTAAACCCAGCTGGAATTACTTTTCGTGTGTCTCCTGGTCACTGCTCCTGGAAATACTGAGGAGGGACGTGTTCACCAGTCCTGCGTGGCCCTTGGTGACCACAGGCTTTCCTGGCCGCCACCACTAACACTGCTGTCCGCATGTTTCAGGGAATTCTCCTCTGGAAATTCGCCTGCAGGAGGACTGAGCAGCAGCAATGACACTCGGTCTCTGTCCGGACACCCGGCATGAGGTGCCGGACATCGAGGTGCTGCCTCTCTCCTTGATGCCAGCCACACTCCTCGTCCTCCTCCTCCTCCTCAGCCCCACCGGTGAGCTCCTGCCTGGGGCAGTGGGAGGGGTTTTAGGCATCCGTGATCCCTCTCCAGCTCTCAGATCTGTGGGCAGATTTTCTCCAGGAGCAGGATTATTGTGGTGTCCCCTACAGCGCTGAGTGTGCACAGGGATGGAGGGAGCAAGTTCAGCTCTCATCTTCCGCCGTGACCTGGGTATGATGGCAAGCTCAGCACTCAGGACAGGCAGGGGAATGGGGCAGGCAGCTGCCAGCACTGGGGACAGAGCAGTTCTGAGCTCCGGAGCGGGCAGCACCCATGGGAAGATGCTGATGGCCAAAGGATGCTCCTGGGCTTGCTCCCAGGACCTGTGGGACAAGTCCTGCCAAGGAAACAGGTAGAATGAGCACCCATCCCCTGAGGACAACAGCCCCTTCTCGCTCCTGCAGACACTGTCCAGTCAGGCTGGGAAGCATTTAAATCGACCTGGGAAAAGCCATTCCCGCTCTGGAACGCGGCTCCGCACCAGTGCTGTGGCAGCGTGGCTATCCCTGTTTGACTCTGCCCGTGTAATCACAGCCAGGCGGTGGGGAACGCGTTCCTGCCTCAACAAACCCGTGCCAAGGCACAGCCAGCCAGAAAACGGGGAATTCAGGTGTAGTCAGACATCCTAATCGAGTTAAATCGAGTTTTACCTTCCCACTCCCTCAGCTGGTGCTTCCCTTCCTCCTCGAGATGCTGCGGCAGCATCTGCGCCCAGACTCGGGGTGTGGGGACCCTGAGGGGACCCTGGTGGCTCTGTCGCTGTCCCCTGCATCGCCTGGCTCTCCTGGTTCTCTTCATTAATGGGCACAGATTAGTCGCTAACGAAGGGCGATTTGTCCTCCCTTTTGGTGGTTTTATTTAGCAGCGGTGTTTACTCGAGCAGCTTCCCTTTTTCTTTTGGCTTTGTGAAGCTGGATCAGAGAAACATGGAGGGCTCTATCTCTTCTCAAAAAAGACAGTTTCCCCCTCATTATTGTACACACACCAGGCACATTTTTTTCAGATCTCTCCTGACTTTGCTGGAGGATGCTTTTAAATGAATATTTCAGAGCTTTGATTTTGACTTAAAGGGAGATGAATATTTATCAATGTCCTTTTCATCCACTGCTTTTTCGGCACTGGAGTGGACTAGGTGTTAAAAATCAATACCAAGCAGGATCAAACACTCTTCCTAGAAACCCTCACACCTCCACATTTTTGGTGCAGAGGTGAGCTGAATCACCTCTCTCATGTTATCCAGCCCACGGGGCTGCTGTATCCTTCCCTGTCCCCTCCTTCAGAGCCTCTCTGCTCCCGTGGTCTCACCTGTTTAATCCCCAATTCTTGCTGGAATCACAGCATCCCTTTCCATGCCTGGTCCAGCTGGATAGCGCAGGAGCACCCGACCACGCTGGAGCTCCCCGGCTGCTGCTGTTCATCGCAGCATCGCTGCTAAATCGTGGATACCGCCAGACAGTTGCCTTATTCTCCTTTCTCTTGGGGCTTCTAGGTCTTTCTTTGACAGCCCTGATTTCTGGCTGACTTAATGGTCTCCCAGGCAACATCCTAGCAAGGAAAAGGGAGGTGGGTTCATCTGCTCCGCTGTCCCCCCAGGCTCGTGCTGCTTCTCACGGCGGTGACATCCGCCTCTGGAGCGGCTGGGATTGACCTTCCCGTCACTGCTCGTAGGCTGAGTGCGAAGCAGGACAGGGCTGGTCCAAGGCAGTGGGAGGAAAAGAGGCCACGGAGGCACCACGGGTGTTGATCAGCCCTTGGGTGCTGTAATTAGCATGGAGGCATCACAGAATCACGGAAGGGTTTGAGTTGGAAGGGACCTTAAAGCTTATCTTGTTCCAAACCCCCTGCCATGGGCAGGGACACCTCCCACTAGGTTTCGAAGGATTTTGGATGGTGTCACCCATGGGAGAGGGCTGTGCAGCCAGAGCCTCGAGCCCAGGACACTTCGGATGCC
Organism: Eulacestoma nigropectus; assembly: GCA_013397775.1. Lineage (NCBI taxonomy): Eukaryota > Metazoa > Chordata > Aves > Passeriformes > Eulacestoma > Eulacestoma nigropectus. The sequence continues at coordinate 536,208 of VZTE01002230.1, forward strand.
CGAGGAGATTTGTGCTGGGCTCCAGCATCTGCCGAGACTTTGTGAACTGGGACCTCTGTGAGGTCCAGCTGCCCATCCCCAGCCACCCAGGATGTCCACGAGGTCCAGCTGCCCCACCCCATCCCAGGGCATCATGATCATGTTGCTGTGACCTCCTGGACCAGCTGGAGCCCTCAGTGACCCATGCTGGCAGCATTGCTGGGAGGATTCCACATCACTCAGCATTGGGGGCTGAGAGGGATTTTGTGCCTAAATAATGCCCAGACTGTGGGAAGGGGGTCTAGAGATAAGGACACATCCTGCATCCTCCAAGTGTTCACGTCCCTCTGGATGATGTTTGTTCACCCCCTAAGGTGACTGCACCCCATCAGTGTGTTGGTACTTGCATGTAATTATGGAGCTTCCAAAAAGAGGATTTTGTTGAGGGAAAAAGAGAAATGATCAATTAAAAATGCAGATAGGCAGCAGCATCTTCCATCACGACATCTCCAGTAGGTTTCTCAAGCTGGGCAGGATTGATTTTCCTTGTTTCCATCTCACCACACAAGTTTTCCATGGGGGTGATGGGGCAGGAGAATGCAGGACCTGCCCAGGGCCCACAGCAAGGCAGCAATGAGGCCAGGGATGGACACAAAAGTCCCCAAGACCTGGCCCAAGACAGGACCCACCTGGGGTGGCTTCTGCTGGCCACTGGGCTCATCAGGGTCACACACATGTCACCCTGTGCTTCAAGCACAGTCCCACCAGTCACAGCCACTCATATGCTGCCTCAGTTTCCCCACCTGTGAAGTAGATTAAGTGATACCCTGGGGAAGGGTGTTCATTTTTTCCCCCACAAACACCAGGACTTTGCAGGAAAGGGAAGGGTCCAACAGGTGCTGGGTCCTGCCAGTCCCCACCACACCCATCCCACCCCTGCTACCATCACTCTCCGAGCTTCATCTCCTGCTCTCTGGGGAGAGCTGATCCCTTCTCTTCTCCCTTGCAGGCACCACCTCTGAGCCCGAGCTGTTGCCATTCCCAGGTGAGATTCTTCTCTTAAAGTCAGTTTTCTCCAGGAAGTTTTGTAGTTGAAAAATGCATTTTTAGGTAAAAGAAGGGATCTGGGGAATTTAAAGGAGGAAAGATACTGGTTTGGAACAAAAATCAGCAAGAAGAAGCGAAACCTCGTTTACAGAAAGGAAATAAAGATTCTTTATTATCCCTATTCCGCTACTGATCCTGAGAGGAGAATTTTGCCACCTCCTGCTGAGTCCCTGTCCCTGTGCCGTGCATCACACACAAGTAAATCATTCCCTCCATGTAGTGGACCCCGGGCACTTCCACGCCTGCTCCCCGTCACCAGCAGCTTGAGAGATCATCTCCATCCCACCAGCTCCCATGTGGGACCAGCTCTGGATGCATTCACTGAGGCTAATAAGAATCTGCTAATTGCATCTTGTCTCTTGTCACCTACTGTATGTCAACATGTGGTGCCATGTGTCTGCTTTTCCTTTCTCCCGCTGGGTTTTTGCCCATCAGCAGGCAAGATGATGGGAGCATCACAGAGTCACAGAACGGTTTGGGTTGGAAGGGACCTTAAAAACCATCTCATTCCACCCTTCCACTAGACCAGGCTGCCAAAAGCCCCGTCCAGCCTGCCTTGGTGATGGTGCATCTCATTCCTGCATTGGGATGTGCTATGTCTCCACATCCACTGCTTCCAGCAGATGAAGGAGAGCCTGTGTCCCACCAGCAGCAAGCCAACAACTGCCTTGTGCTACAGAGAAGGGGCAGGATTTTATTTAAGGGGCAGGAGTTTGGTGTAGATTTGCTCCCCATGGCCCACTGCCTGCTGAGGGACCTCTCTGTCCCCGTCCTCCCAGAGATCCGCCTTGCCAACGGGCCCAGCCGGTGCCAGGGGCGAGTGGAGATCCTCTACAACGGCTCCTGGGGGACGGTCTGCGACGACGACTGGGACATCGTGGATGCCAACGTGGTGTGTCGCCAGCTGGGCTGCGGCCATGCCATCACCCTCCCGGCCGCCATGACCTTTGGCCAGGGGAGTGGGCCCATCTTCCTGGACAACGTGGACTGCAAGGGCTGGGAGGCAGCCCTGAGCGAGTGCTGGAGCCACGGCTGGGGCATCCACAACTGCTACCACTACGAGGACGTGGCTGTTGTGTGCAACGGTAACGAGGTTGGGTTCCTTGGGGGCAAGGAGAGAGGGGGGTTCCTGTGGAGTGCAACACTTGGGGGCTGCAGGGGTCTTGGTGGAGCCCAAGAGTCTTATCACAGAGCCTGTTCCTCTGACCTGGGTCAGCCAAACATCCTCTGCATCTTCCTTTCACCCCTCTCCTCAATCCAGGTCACCTCTCAGCTCCACGGGCTGGTGCTCCATAAGGTGACCGGCTTGTTTTGTGTTCCTTGTCACTCCCAGCTCGGGGACTTTGCGCCCTCTCCAGCAGGATCCCTGGGGAAAGAGCACGTGCCCACCCACGCTCCTGCCTCTGAGTCAGTTGCTGCTCAACTGCTCTTTCCCCTTTTGACTTGTGTTTCTTTACATTGCTGAGCTTTTCAGTAGGAGATGTTCCTAAAGGTGAGAAAAGCAGTGGAAAGTGTTTGAACTTGGCAAGTGAAAGTGGAACGGCTCCGTGACGACCCTTATGTACCCCACACACGTTCCTCCCTCGCTGTGCAAGGTTTGCTCATCAGCCAGGCATCAACGAGCTGTGAAAGTGAGGCTGTGCAGACCTGGAGCAGCTGCTCAGTGAATCCCCACGTCCTGCAGAAGCAGGGCTTGGAAAAGGAGGGATGGAAAGGCAGGGATGCTGGGCTGGCTGCTAGGTTGTACCAACAGCAACCAGAGAACAGAGGTTGTGGATTAGGCAGGAAACTGAATCACGGCATTGTTGGAGAGGAGAGGTGGAAGGAGTGAGAAAGGAGGTGGGGAGCTGGGTCTGAGGGCAGAAGAGAGGCTGGAGGCATCGGCAGAGAGCTCTGGACAGGAAGGTGCAGCTGCAAACCCCTCTATTTCCCAGCTGGGGATGGTTTGGTGCAGACCCTCCTGGAGCAGTGGGGCTGGAGGGATCCCTCCAGCTTCGGGGTGGAGCAGCAGCAAGTGCCACATCTCTGCTTCCCTTTGCAGAGTTCTCGCCCACGCCAGTCAGCGAAGGACCGACCACCAGGACCCTCACGGCCTCGGTACAGGATGGGGAAAGTAAGCTGCTCAGCTGGCATTGCAGGGGGACATCCTGCCTGAGGGCACTGTCCCCTACTGTCACCTGCTGCCCCTCTCGAAGCCTCCCAACCCTCCAGCCCTGAGGTGCAGACCCCCAGACCCCATCACTGGGCTGGCCATGGCCACACCCTATCCCAGAGGTTCCCAAGGCTCCCAAGCCCCGTTGCTCTAAAGCATCGCCCCTTCCCTGCTCTTTCTCACTCGTTTTCTTTGCCATCACGGGCACGGCAGGGGCTGGGCTCGGTGGCATCGCTGTGCCACGTGCAGGGACACCACAGCCTTCTCACCTCACGCTGCCACCCTCCAGGTGACGGCAGCATCCGCCTGGTGAGCGGCCCCGACATCTGCCAGGGCCGGGTGGAGATCTTCTACCGCGGGAACTGGGGCACCGTCTGCGACGACGACTGGGGCCTGAGCGACGCCAGCGTGGTCTGCAAGCAGCTGGGCTGTGGGCAAGCCCTGGATTACAAGAGCAATGCCTATTTTGGCTATGGAACAGGACGTATCCTCCTGGACAACGTCAACTGTGACGGCAGCGAGCCTTTCCTGTCCGCGTGCTACAGCCTGGGCTGGGGCATCCACAACTGCGGCCACCACGAGGATGCTGGGGTCATCTGCACAGGTACCGGGCAGGGCATCGCCCTCAGGGTGGGGAAAAACCCAGGGACATCCCGGTGTCCAAGCAGAAATGGCCTCAGAGAGATGCTGAGTTGCCCCAGGCTGGGCAGGGACTGGGCTCTGCGCTGTGGGAGCATCCTTGCACCTTATCCGCCCTCATCTTGGGGCTCCGGAGTAGCAACCCCACGCCAAGAGCCTGGAGCACAGCCAGGGTGGTCACTTGCAGGGGAAATGCATCTGCCATGCTGCCATTTCCCTCTGCCATTTCCCTGCTCTGCTGGCTGGAAAACAAGCAAACAAGCTGCGTCCGGAAGGAGGGAGCGGCTGCCAGGGGCCGGGCACGGCGCCAGGCCCAGTCTGCCTCCCCTTCCCCTCCTGAAATGATGTATTCCTGCCATTCTCCACTGATTACTGTTTATAATGTTAATAATCCCCCTGAATTCCCTCATTATCATGGCTAATGACGGGAGCAGTAAGCACCAGTGCTTTCCCTTTCCCGCTATTAACGGACAAAGGGGATGATGTAGGACAAAAGGGACGATTTTTTCAGGCTGGTCCTTTCCTCCCTAAACATCCCCATCCCCTCTGGCACCTCCTCTGGGCACGGAGCCGGTGGCACCACCATGCCCAGACCTTGCTCAGAAGGGCAGGGGATAATGAAGCATAAAAGGTAACGAATCCTGATGATAAAATCTCCCAGGCGTCACCTCTACCCCTCTGTGTCACCACAGGGCTGGACACATCCACCATCACATCCTTCACCACCTCGGTGGCCCTGGACTCCGAGGAGACACTCACAGCCACAGCCACAGGTAAGGAGGTTGGCAGTCACTCCTCTGGGGGGGAAGCTGTGCCCTCTGTGTCCTCTTGTGGCCCAGCCTGGCCACCCCGGGGTCCTGCCATGCGTGGGTGATGCTGGGGGGTGCCATTGCCCATGGCAGGGCCTTGCCAGGGGGCAGCCGTGGTGCTGGTGGCCTCTGGCACTAACCAGAGCAGGAGCAGCGGGTGCTGGATCTGGACCCCCCAATGCCCGTGTGTCCCCACACTTGTCCCAGCAGTGACAGACAGCAGGGACCAGCCCTCCCAGGCCACCGAGGTGGTCACCACCACGCTCCCGACCGTCGAGCAGGAAAGTAAGTGTGCAGCTGCTGTTAGTCCTGCACGGGGCTCCACGCCCCTGGGGGAGTCACTCCGCATCCCCAGGGCTCACCCCATGCCCCCAGGGCTCCTCCCATGTCCCCAAAGGTCAGCCCATGTTCCAAGTGCTCAGTCCGTGCCCCAAGAATTATCTCACATCCCCAGGGCTCACCCCCACATGCCCAGGGTTTACTCCACGCTCACCCCATGCCGCTCAGGGGTTCATCCCACATCTCCAGGGATTACTTCATGCTCACAGTGCTCACCCCATGCTGCTTGGGAATCACCCCATATACCCAGTGGCACCCCACATCACCAGGACTCACCCTGTGTCCCCAGGGCTCAGCTGACATCCCCACAGCTCACCCTCTGCTCTCCAGGGGTTACCCCAGAACGCAGGGGCTCACCCCATGCCCACCAGGTTTGCCCCACATCCCCAGGGGGCTGCTCCCATGTCCCATGGGGTTACCCCATGACCCAGGGACTCACCCCATGCCCACAGGGGCTTGCCCCACATCCCCAGAGAGTGGCACCTGTGTCCCCAGGGGTTACCCCAGAATGCAGGGGCTCACCCCGTGCCCGTAAGTTTTTACCCCACATCCCCAGGGGGTTGCACCCACGTCCCCAGGGGTTACCCCAGAAACCGGGGGCTCACCCCACGCCCTTGGAGGGTCAGCAGGGGCCACCGGACCCCCTGTGGAGCCCTGGTCCCCCCGGCGTCGTGCCACGCAGGTGGCGGCTTGCGGCTGGCGAACGGGAACGGGAGCTGCCGCGGGCGGGTGGAGGTGCGGCACCGCGGCACCTGGGGCACCGTCTGCGACGACGACTGGGACTTCCCCGACGCCCAGGTGGTTTGCCGGCAGCTGGGCTGCGGCAGCGCCCTCGCCGCCACCGTGCTCGGCTCCTTCGGCTACGGCAGCGGGCCCGTGCTGCTGGACAACGTGGGCTGCGGCGGCGGCGAGGCGCGCCTGGCCGACTGCTTCCACCTGGGCTGGGGACAGCACAACTGCGGCCACCACGAGGACGCCGGGGTCATCTGCCGAGGTGAGAGAGGCTGGGAGAGGGGCGTCTGCAGGTCTCCGGTAAAGCCCGGCTCAGTGGGAAAGTCAGTGAGCGAAGGGAGGATTTTGGCCACGCTCAGGCTGGCTGTGGGAAATGGGGTTCCCCAAACGGGTCCCCACAGCCCGGGGTTTCTCCTGCACATGGGCACAGCAGTGGCAGTCGGTGCCGTGGAGTGTGGGCACCCTCTCTGCTCTCCATCTGTGCACAGCGGCTGCACATCCCACACCACACCCCTGCAGCCATCCCCCACCACACCCCTGCAGCCATCCCCAGCCATCCCACACCACACCCCTGCAGCCATCCCACACCAGAGCCCTGCAGCCATCCCACACCACACCCCTTGCAGCCATCCCACACCACACCCCTGCAGCCATCCCCAGCCATCCCACACCAGAGCCCTGCAGCCATCCCACACCACAGCCCTGCAGCCATCCCCAGCCATCCCACCCCACACCCCTGCAGCCATCCCACACCACTGCTGGGGGCCTCTGACCCGACCCTGTCCCTTGAGTCACTTTTCCCACCTCCCCTCCACTGCACCAGGTGCTGATGACACTGAAGAACATTTCCAAGAAGCCACTGCTACAACCACCACATTGGCCCCGACTCGTCCCAAGGAGGGTAGGTACTGGGGTGTCACCTGGGGACACACTGCCAGCCCTGGGGATGCTCCATGCTGGCACAGGGTGGAAAAAGAAGTGGCTCAGGCAGAGGCACAAGATTTGGCAGTGCCTGGAGCAGCCCATGGGAGGGGGAAAGACTGGTGGCAGTGTTAACTCACGGCCCATCCTGGTGCCCCCAAGGCTGGTTCAGGCAGAGGTGATGGACATTGGGTGAGGGACCTCAGGGTGGGGAGAGGAGGCGATGGACCAAAGGGCCTGAGCCAGGAACAGAGATTATTGTCTGTTCCTCCAACTTAACATCCACCACGATGCTCTGAGGGTCACCCCCAGCTCTGGCAGGTGGTCACCCACCTCAGAGAGACCAGGGCAGGCAGGGAGAGGGGCACACAGTGCTGGGGTGGGCACGGGCAGCGGCTGCCTCACCCCCTCCCCTCCGCAGGGTCCCTGCGCCTGGCGAACGGCAGCCACCGGTGCGAGGGGCGCGTGGAGATGTTCTACCTGTCCCAGTGGGGGACGGTGTGTGACGACGCCTGGGACCTGCGGGACGCCAAGGTGGTGTGCAGGCAGGTGGGCTGTGGCCACGCCCTGGCAGCCTGGGGGGAGGCACGCTACGGCCAAGGCACCGGCTACATCTTCCTCGACAACCTCAAGTGCAAGGGCCACGAGCCCTCGCTGCTGCGCTGCTCCCACATCCGCTGGGACGTCCACAACTGCGACCACACCGAGGACGCTGGTGCTGCCTGTGACATCCTATGACCCTCCCGCAGGTGAGGGGGCACAGGGGTGCTGGAGGGAGCTGGTGGCAATGCAACAGAGAGGGCTGAACCCTGGCTGCTGGTCTGGATGCACTCCCTGTACTGGCTGGGAGCCCTGTGGGTGTTTGGGCTCCGAGGATGGGAAGAGCTGGGTGAGGACTGGGTTCTCCTCAGCTCCTGAAATAGTGGCTGAAGCTTCCCCCCTCCACCCCCAGACTGCCCCTTGGAAAAGCAAAACTGCTTCTGGTGTGAAATCTGGTTGGTTTCAGCCATTTATTTTAAGAGATGAGGAGAGAAAAATGGATTTTCTGCTGTGAAAATGACGTTAAATTATACCAGAAAATGTAAAAAGGGGCCTGAAATCACACCAGGATGCTCCAATGGCTCTGCAGTGAGTTACTGCTGTTCTGCAATTTGCTTTGCAAGCCCTCCAGCAATCCCAATACCAGCTTTTTCTTCCCATTTTGGCATCAGAAATACCAATTCCTCCCCCATTTCCATGCAGCAGAAATGCAGGCGTTGGATCTCACGCCATCTGCAATCCTTGTGCCTGTTTCACCTGTTTCTTCTGCAAACACTGTGGGGTTTAGGAGAGCTCGGATGAGATTTCCCTTCCTGGGGGGCTTCAGCACAGCCAGTCCATGCCCAAAAAATCCCCTGGGGAGTGGGAAAGGGTGGGGCTCCCTGCAGTCCCCCCATCCTTCTCCATCCTGAGCCATGCAGACCTGCTGGCTTTGGCTGCTCTGTCCCCAAAGCTCCATGCTCCGAGGTGCCCAGGGCAGGCAGGGAGCTGGCAGACAGGACACAAGCAGATGGAAAACCATAGGGAAGACCCCAAATCCCTTCCCAGAGCAAGGAAAGGGATCCAGGAGCCTGCTCCTTCCCCAGCGCTGTGCCTTTGGAGTATAAAGGCTGTTTTCCTCCCAGCTCAGGTGGAAAGACCCAGCCTGCAGCACCAGTCACCTTCACCACCAAGTGTTTGATTCCTACTGGGACACTGGGAAAATGATCTCCGTGTTCTCATGGATGGGGTTCAAGGGTGGGGAAGGGCTCGTGCAGTGGCACAGAGCTCACTCCTCTGTTTGTGCAATTCTTTTGTTAATAAGAGACTGTGCATATTCCTGGGTTGGGGTTTTTTGGTTTTCCCTTTTTTTTTCTTATATGTGTTTGGGTTTGTTTTGTGAATAAATAAAAGCCCTTTGAAGTGCTCTGAGAGCTGACTTGTTTTCCTGTCATCCCCTCAAGGCCCTGGGTAGAAGCAAACGCCTGGGGAAGAGGGGATGCCCCAAACCTGGAGGAGAGAGCTCAGCTCCTGCTGCCAAAAACTGTCCCAAATCCCTTGCTGACCCTCAAGGAGCCCTTGATTCCCACCCAGCTGAGAGCTCAGCTTGGACCTTTCCTCACCCCAGCTCTGGGGATGGAACTCTGATGCCCACCAGGCTCAGGGGGTGAGGTTGGATCCAGCTTTCAGTTTGTTCCCGGTGGGATTTGGCAGTTGCATGGGCTGTGGGGTGGCCCTGGCCCCATGCTCAGGCTCCTGTTGGCTGCTTCTCTTCCACTTCCCACGGGCAGAGCTTTCCCAGCACTTTGCTCCCAGTCCAGATTTCCATCAGTGGGGAAACTGAGGCACAGAAGCATCTTCCAGGCAGGCTGTGGCAGCACAGCTGGACAAAGGCTTGCTGGGGCCCTGGGAGAGGGCAGGGAGGTGCTGTGTGAACAAAATCCTCCTTTCCCTGTGTTCCCAGGTCCTGCACGCTCCACTGCCCCCCATCTCACTTCCTGCCTCCAGGACAGCTGGGCAATGCCTGGGTCCTGCTGGGAGCAGGAGAGGAACAGAGCTGTCCCCAGCAGCTCCCAGGCCATCCCCGCAGCCCACGCCAGCTGGGGATGGGTCAGAGGGTGCTGTGGGCTCCTCCAGCTTTGCCATCCCCTCCCTGTGGCTACGGGAGATGGGAGTGAGGCTGGTGGCCAGGAGCTGCTCTGGAAGCTGCTGCCTCTTGGGGTGTCACAGGCAGGAAGATAAGAAAGGCTGGATGGGTTTTCCCTGGTTTTCTTGGGGACTATGCCTTGAGCTGGCAAAGCTGGGCTGGTTTTTGGTGTTACCCCACACCCTGCTCTTCTTGGCTGTGAGCTGGGAAGAGCAGATCCTGGTATCCCGGAGTTTCTCCTTTTCACAGCCAACAATCCGGCAAGCAAAGGGTTTCCAGCCAGGAAAGACAGCAGCTGCCTCCCTCGCCTTCCAGCCTTTTCTCCTGCAGCCAGCTTGGGATGGGCTGGGATCCACAGGGATCCCCCCAGCCACTCCACAGCCAAGCTGGGCATCGTCTCCTGTTCCTCTGGGAGCGGGGAGTGGCAGGCAGGGTGGGAGCAGGGTACCAGCCTGGGGATGCCCTGGGGCAAGGAACAGGGGGATGGAGGATACCCTGGCTCTGCAGCAGGGTAGCAGCACAGGGGATGCTCTGGAGCAGGGCAGCAGCACAGGGGATGCTCTGGAGCAGGGCAGCAGCACAGAGGATGCCCTGGAGCAGGGAAGCAGCACAGGGGATGCTCTGGAGCAGGGCAGCAGCACAGAGGATGCTCTGGAGCAGGGCAGCAGCACAGGGGATGCTCTGGAGCAGGGCAGCAGCACAGGGGATGCTCTGGAGCAGGGAAGCAGCACAGAGGATGCTCTGGAGCAGGGCAGCAGAACAGGGAATGCTCTGGAGCTCGGTAGCAGCACAGGGGATGCTCTGGAGCAGGGAAGCAGCACAGGGGATGCTCTGGAGCACGGCAGCAGCACAGGGGATGCTCTGGAGCAGGGCAGCAGCACAGAGGATGCTCTGGAGCAGGGCAGCAGCACAGGGAATGCTCTGGAGCTCGGTAGCAGCACAGGGAATGCTCTGGAGCTGGGTACCAGCGCGGGAGGTGCCAGGGGTGCCAGAGCATCCCACCACGGGACCACAGCCAGGCTGCAGCGGCTGCGTGGGAGCCGGGAAAAGCCAAGTTCCTGCCCAGCTCCCATCCTCTTGCCGACGTCAGCTGTTTCCCGGCGCCCGGAGCAGCTGCAGCATCCACACACGGTCGATGTCATCGATTAGTTCCTCTCCCCATCCCTGGAGAGGGGATGGTGTGGGGGGTAGCAGGGAGGAGAGAATAAATATTTCAGCAGGTCCAGGCAAAAGCTGGGGTTATTTTGAGGCCGGGATTTATGGGCCATTAGGAATAAGGAATGAGTCTGTGCTGGGGAGAAGAGACCCATTAATCCAGGCTGAAGGAGCACAAATGAGCAAGGGGAAATGGAGGAGGCTTTAATTATTTTGCCACGTTCTAGAATAATAAGCTGGCCTCTGGCTGGGTGCTGGTGTGAGGCTCAGGAGCTCTGCTCCCCGGGAGCTGGGGCAGGTGAGGGGACACTCATGATGAAATTGTGAACGGGCAATCCATTCCGGGACCAGTATGAGACCAGTACAAGCAGTGCTTCTGGCCGGGACGTGGTGGAGGATGCCCTGCTTGTGGGGAGAGGCTGCAGACCGCAGGGATGGCAGGAGGGGCCCGTGGGTCAGTGCCCGCTCCCAGGGGTGCCCTTCCCGGGCTGGGCCAGCCCCGCCACCGCCGTGCCCCGTTAGGACAATCCCGCCTGTGCCTGTAACCGGAGGAGCTGGGCACTGCCCGGCACAGGGTGAGTCAGGGCCGGAGGCAGCCCCGGGCCGGGGAGCATCCCTGGCTCTGCTGCTCCCAGTACCACCTGGCTGACCCTGGGCTCTGCTCTGTTCCCCAGCTCACTGTGCCCCCCGGCTCACCGTGCCCTCCCCCTCTCTCCTTGCTGCCTCTGCATCCCCCCGCGTGCCTCAGTTTCCCCGGGGGGACACGGGGAGGGTGGTCCTGGCTCACCCCTTGACATCCCCGGGGAGCTGCAAGGACCCGGCTGGAGGGGGACTCCTTACCCCGTGGGGGCACCGAGATTTGCCCCATGCCCTACAGTCAGAGGTCCCGGGAATGCGGACACCCACGCGGGGGGGATGCGGGGCAGGGACAGCCTTGGACCACCTCCTCCTCCGGTGGGATGAACGAGGACCTGAACTCGCTGCGGCATCCCTGCGGCACTGCAAGCCTCGTTCCCTGGCGAGCGCGGCCCCGGGTGCCAAGGTCACCCAGCGGGACCGCGGTGGGTGCAGGAGCCGCTCGCCACACCCCGTGCGGGCATCGCCCTCCTTCCCCGCTCCTGCCGGGCCCGCCGCCGCGGCTCCCGCTGACGTCACCCGCCGGAGCCAGCAGCTATTTTGGGAACTGCAAAGTCACTGGCGCAATTAGGCGGCTGGCAAAGGCAGCGGGGCGGCGGGGGGACCGCGGGGACGGCTGCTCCCCACGCTGTGCCGGGCCGGGCCGGGCCGTGCCGTGCCGGGGGCTGCGCGGCACCGCCAGCTCCCCTGCGCCTGCAGCGCTCCTTCCGCCAGGACAAAGGGCCACGGCTGCAAATCCTCCCATCCATCATTTCCTCCTCTCTGCCTCTTTTTTCTTTTTCTTTTTTTTTTTTTTTTATATTTAATTTTGTGTCGCTCCCCTGGCAGGAGCCTCCCCACGTGGGCTGCCGAGCGCTGGCGAAAGCCAACTCGCTGCCGCCTCGCTGCCACCGCTCGCGTTTGGAGAGAGGCAGGAGAGGGATTGTCTGCCAGCAGCGCTTCCCAGGGCGATGCCGCGGGCCAGGGGCTGCCCTGCGGCTGGGAGGGGGGTCCGGCTATTCCCGGGTGCTCTGCTGCCAGCTGGGCGCTTGGTTTAATCGGCTCCGCATCCTCCTGGATGCGGCCACCGCGGTGCCCCAGCTGCACAGCCGCAAACGCCCTGTTGGCCCCATCGCAGCCATGGGGGTGCGGATGGGCTGCTGTGACAGTGGAGGGACGCACCTGTCCCCGGGGCACAGCGCGAAGAGACGGTGGGGCTCTGCCATGCAGTGTCCTTGAGCCTGGGGGATGTGGGGACAGTCAGAGGGGACAGTTGGGGTGCTCAGTCTCCTCCCCAGCGCTGTTTGGTTTCTCTGCCCACCCTGCTCGCCTCCCAGCAACCTCCAGGTCATGGCCAGAGGGGATGTGCACAGAAATGCTGGGAGAAGCTGATCCTGGCAGGCTCCAAACACCTCAAAAGTGGGGCTCAAAAAATCCTTTTAAAAACCTCCAGGCTTTTCCATGTGACCTGACATCTCTTTCAGTCCCATCCCCCAGGAAAAAACACCCCAAATCCTTTCTCCCATCGCCTGGAGACGTGCCATAGCAGGAGCTGGTGCTCAGCTCCCCTGATCCCACCTGGGCCTTTGGGCGGAAAGACCCGCAGGGCCAGATCCAGCTGGATCCATGGGCACGGCAGAGGTGATGGGCGCTTGCAGACTGACCCCCCACCCTGCTCGGAGCCCCGACTTGCCCCTGGAGGGGGGGGGTCCCTGCCTGTGCTGGGGCCGGAGGAGCCGCTGACGGTCCTGGGGTGGGGATAGACAGCGATGAGCGGGAGCACGGGGCGGCTCTGGGGTGACAGGGGCTGTGGGAGGGCGGGGGGAAGGCGGGGAGCGTGTGTTCCCCCCGGGCTGGGGGAAGAGGCCGCGGCGGTGGGGCCGGGAGCGGTGAGGCTGTGCTGAGTCACGCTGCAGAGCCTGCGAGCAGGACTGCAGCAAGCGGCTCGCTGTGACAGCCCTGTCCCTCCCGCCCCCGGCTCCTCGCCTCCTCCTGGGGCCAGGATGCTGATGGGGGGGGGTGATGGCCAGGTTGGGGGGTCCCGCTGCTCCCCTGGTCATGGCTGTGTCGGGGTTCCCAGCCCTGCGTGCCCCTCCCCAGCCCCCTGCCCTTCTTCAGGGGTGGGGCTGCTCTAGGATGGGGGAGTTCCTGGGCGGGGAGAGGGGAGGACCGAGCTGCCCTTGGGGGATGAGGGTCCCCGACCCTGGTGCAGGAGGGGTGTCCCTGGGTAGCTGTGACATGGGGGGCAGCGGGGCCGGGGGGTCACTCGCTGCCAGCACAAACACAAAAGGGCACTTGGCAGCCACTGGAACACGAGGCAGCTTTCCCCTGGCATGGGTGGAGCAGGGGGTGGGTGGGCAGAGATGCCCCCAATTCCCATCCGATGCCACCAACCCAAGACACAGAGCTGAGCATCCAGCTCTGCACTGGGTCCCCTGCTATACTGCACGGGAGAAAGGTTGAGGCAGGTCCCTGCTGCAGAGGGAAACTGAGGCACGGGCTGTGCCCCGAGTACTGGCCCCAGACGCTGCCACCTCTCAGGCTCAGAATCCGGGGCAGCCCTGTCCCCACAGGAGGCTGGTGCCCACCTTGCCTGGTGCTGCCTACCAGCCCTACAGAGCTCAGAGCTGCTTCTGGAGGGACCGAGACAGGCAGGGCTTTTTTTAGGTGCTCCGTAAGTGCCGTCTGGGCGGTATTTATATCGGCTCCTTAAATAAGAGCTGCCATCTGAGCCTGACGAGCCTGCTTAATTATTAATGCCCCGCGGGGAAGCAGCACGCCCGCCTGGTCCCGGCCCACCTTCCCGCTGGGATCCTGCGTCCCAGGTCCCCCCGGCTCCCCACCAGCACCCAGGGCGAGTTATGACAACCCAGACATCCCAGAGCACCCCGGCTTCCCATGGGAACATGTCTTATGTGGGAGCATCTTCCCGAGGGCAGGGAAGAAGGCTGAGAGGGGATTTTCCAAGTGGAGGGTGCCATGGCATGGGCATTGCTGCAGTTCTTAGTGGGTTTTGGGAATAAGGGGAGAGTGGGAGGCACGGGGTGCTGCTCTCCCATCCCATCTCGGTAGCTTGAGGTGGTTCCAGGGAAAATCATTCCTGGAAGCCCTGAGGGGTAGGGGCAGCCCTGCTTCGTGGCAGGGCTTATGCTAAACAGCACGGGAGGGCAGCTGCTGCAGCAGAATTAATTTGGGCTTGGAAAGTGCTTTGAAAGGCTGAGATGAAAGGCCAGGGCCGGGTACAAAGCGCCGCAGCTCCACAGACAGGGGGAAGGAAACTCCCAGCAAAGCACCCTCGGTCTGTCACCAGCCCCACCAGCCATGGCCCCTCCATCGCCTCCTGCCCCAGGTGAGGCAGCCTCCCGGCTCTGGGATGTTTTGGGGAGGGTTGGTGAACCCCTGAGCTCACCCAGTTGATTGTGGGGTCCTTCCTTGGGTTGGTGTGACCCCCCCCAGCTCTGGTGCGGGTCAGGGTGGAGGGGCCAAGGCTGCACCGTGCGGGGCTGGGGAGGTGCAGGGGAAGAGGGGACACCCTTGGGCTGCTCCTGGGATGTGTCCCTCGCTGTGTCACACAGCCAGGCTCAGGGAACAGGGTGGGAAAGGGGCCAGGGTGTCACAGCACTGGGGACAGGCAGTCTGGCTCAGTAAGGCAACAGGCAGGGAGGACATGAGGGCACCACTGCCCTGCAACCTCAGGGAAGGGGACACTGAAGCCAGAGGTTTCCTCAGCTTGTTTTTCCACCACCATGACTGCAAGAGCCACAAAACTGCTCCCCTGGGCAGGCAGCCCCTTCCTCAGGGCAATCCAAGCAGCGGCTGCCTGGGCAGTGGGACTTGAGGTGAGCACCCAGCCAGGGAGCCCTGGGGCTGTGCAGGAGCCTGGGCAGCATCCCAGGGATGGGACCCATCCCAGCCCACACACCAGCCCTGGGGAATGCCACCCGGTGTCCCCTGGTCCTCCCAGCTTTGCCACCCACCGGCTGAAGACACCAAGCAGTTGGGTCAGCATTGGTGTAAGGTGTGGCAGGTGTACCTGTGGTGACAACCCTCGGTGTGGGGACAGGCTGGGACACCTGCACCACGCATCTCCCATGCTGGGCACCCCCTTCCCTGGGCATCTCCCTCGCTCCAAGCGAGCAGACATGGAGGGAAAAGGCACAAGGGTAGGGGCACACGGCTGTGGCTCTCCCGCAGGAAGCGAGGGGTGAGGATTCCTGGATCCATTTTTGGAGCAGTCAGCAGCTAACCCAAGCAAAGCTCCAAGTCACGGAGAATTTCCTGCCTTCCCTCACGGTGTCACAAGGCATTGACAAGACCTAACAGGGAAGGCAAGAAAATGCAAAGAGAAAGACTCTTCTTCCAGGCCACAGGAATTAACAAAGTGGCACATTCGAACGCAGAGAAGTATTTTTAATCCCGCAGGCAGAATCGAGGTTATTAGGTTTTTCTGGGACATCTGCAGAACAGACCCACATCCTTTGGGTCACTGCGATTTCCCAACACAGCAGCTGCCCCAGCCTCTCACTGAGGGGTGTCTGCAGGCACCACAGGGGGGAGAAGGGAATTTAGTGATGTCCAGCCAGGTAACACCTCCAGCTGCCCATGCTGCCTACCAGAACCTTCTAACTCAGACCATTCACCACCAAACCTTCACCCCACTGCTGCCCAGGCTGTGAAACAGAGGAATCAGGTGTTGCGAGGGGTGTTGATTCGTGCATCAGAGCTCAGAAAGGGGGCTGGATTCACTGCAGATAAATATTACAGCCAGATTGCTACTCTGAAGAATTTACAGCATCATGAATATCCTGTTCCGACCTGTGATGGGGAAGGAAATCATCTGCGTTGGGAAATGTATTTATGGCTCTGGTGCTCTGACAGAAATAAATCAGTATTTGCTCGTTTTGGGGCAAAAACAGGGTCACTGTAAATCGGCAGAGCTGGGCTGGCTGAGAACGTGCCAGGTTTATGGAAAATACTAGATAAGAGTCCAAAGGTTTGTATGGAGAGGCAACAGTTTTTATTAGGACTGTTGATATATTTGGAGAAATCAGGGGATCTTCCAGGTGCACGAGTACTTCTTCAGGTCTGGGCTTGTGTTCAATACTGTCCACGAGAACCCAGGAATTGTACCCAAGGGATAATATTATTTATTTTCCAAGTTAGAGGATGCACATATCCAACCCAAACGCAGTAGGATCCCTCAAAAGGGGATGAGCAGGGAGTCTGCTCTGATTCCTACACAGACCTGAGAGTGCTTGGCTCGGGCAATGCCCCACAGACACCTCCAGATTATTGACAAGAAACGGCAGCAACATCTGAAAAAATAATTTGGGAACCAAACTCCTTTAATATTCTCTTGCATTCTGCACTTTTTTACTCAAACCCTCTCCCAAAACAGGCGCCAGGGTGAAAACAACCCAGAACCCCTCTGCAGAGCTCTCCAGAGATGACAGCGAGCCCCCTCGGGAGGATGAATGAGCCTTTATCAGGGAAGAGGAATAAACTGCCCTTGTCTGTGGGATCTCTCCTCGGGATGGCCGGGGCAGTAAACAAAGGCTGGGCACAAAGGCTGTTCTCACTCCGGAGCCACGTGCGCTGCGGGGTGTGAGGCCGGGGGTGCGGGCGAGGAGACAGCGTCTGATTTTTGTAGAGGAAACGGAGAGGATCCGGGCGTGTTTCTGGTTCTGTTTGTCAGAGGGGGGGATCTCTTCTGCTCTCGGAAGCCATAAACAAAGGAGGATTTTGTGCTACACAAATCCAGGCGATGCCATTCTCTGCTATTTGCAGAGCGGTGCTAAACCCACAATAAAGACGGAGATCTCGCCCCAAAAGGGTGTTGCTCACCACCACCACCATTCCCAAACCAGTTTGTCCCCACCCACGTGGGTGAGACCGTGGCCAGGGGCTTTGGACAGCCACAGCATTGCCCTGAGGACACCAGCACGCCCCAGTGCCACCCGGGGTTCCTGTGAGGTTGCAGAAGGAAACCACAGGGCACGGGGGATGGCTGAGTCCTCCAAGATCATCCCCACACCTCCCAAAGCACCTGCGTGGGAACAGTGGCATCGGGAAGGGCCAGGGACATGTGGCACATGAAGGACAGTGTTCATCTCTGCATCAGCACTGCCTGGCTCTCTCCAACCAGGATAAAGTGTTTCTACTGGGATCACTCTGTTTATTAGACCCCCTTCCTTTCTCCCAGTGCCACAGCACCCTCTCAGCGCTGCTTTATCCAGAGGCTTTTTAGGAAAACAGGATCCATCAAACCCTTTCATTTCTCCCAGTGCTGCAGCCTCCTCTCAACGTCACTTTATCCATAGATTTTTTAGGAAAGTGGGATGTCATGTGACTCCCAATGGCACTCCCCATGTGGCAGAGCCCCACATGGCCGGGGCAGACGTGTTTTCATCCCATGGGTTATCCATGAGTGAGTGCACGGTGTGCCCAAGTTGGCTGTCATTATTCATTATCCAGCATTGCTCTCCAGTGGGAATGCTCTCCTCTGTGGATCAGGGCCCTGGCCATGGTGGGAAAAAGGGGGCAGGGGAAAGCATGGGGCAGGGCTTTGCCCCAAGACGTGTCACTACAACCTGGCCCAGCACTGCCACAGTGTCAGAGACCCCAGGCACAGCAACACTGGCAGGGTCTCCACTGGGGAATGATGCATGGACTGTGAGCGGGACCGGGATGGGAGGGGGTCTGGGTTTTGAGTGGATCAGGGTTTTCAGTGGGATCTGGTTGTGAGTGGGCCTGGGCTGTGAGTGGGTTTGGGTTGTGAGTGGGTTGGGGCTGTGGGTGGGTTTGGGTTGTGAGTGGGTTGGGGCTGTGGGTGGGTTTGGGTTGTGAGCGAGTTGGGGCTGTGGGTGGGTTCAGGCTGTGAGTGTGACCAGGATGTGAGCGGGTCTGGCCATGAGTGGGACCCCGCTGTGTGTGGGTCCAGGCTCTGAGAGCAGCGTGTGAGCGGCTCAAGCTGTGAGTGACCGCGGGTTACGAGCGGCCGCGGGCTGTGCGTGGTGGGTGCGGGCTCTGAGCGGGCCTAGCTGCGAGTGGGCCTGGGTTATGAGCGGGCACGGTGAGGACGGGCTGTGTGCGGTGGGCGCGGGCCCTGAGCAGGTCTGGGCTCTGACTGAGTCCACTCTGCGTGCGAGTCCAGCCTGCGAGTGCACCGGGGCCGTGGGAGCGTCCGCGCCCTC
>VZTE01002230.1:555691-578002 GCA_013397775.1 Eulacestoma nigropectus
CTTAGAACACGCTCCCTCCGCAGCCCTGCAGCTCCCCTACACCACCTCCCAGACCCATTTCTTCTCTGCCCCCACCCCAGGCCCCCCTGCCTGCCCCACGCATCCCCTCCCGTGCCCCCTCTCCCCACCCTGCCTCGGCGTGGGGGAGCGGAGGAGCCAGCCCGGGGGTGCGGCGCTGCCCCAGGGGGTCACACCGGCTCGGGGCCCCGTGGGGCGAGGCAGGGGGGGACCCGGCGGGAGGGGCGGGGGGGTTGCGTGCACACCTCTCCCCGCTGCCGAAATGCCTCCCCGTGCATCCCTTCCCACGCGTGGTCGCCGGGGCTGGTGTGTGCACCTGACCCCAAAGATCGGGAGCCCTTTCACTGTCGAAGCTCTTATTTTTACTGCTCTGGGTTGGAGATTTATGAATTGAGTCATGTTGTATTCATTTCACGCTCTTAAAATAAAGACTCTGCATATAGCAGGCTGATCTGATTTGTGACACTGAACGCTCCCCTTCAATACTGACATTTTGACAATATAAGAAGGGAAAAAAAAACATATCTCTGATCTGATCTTGCAAACAAAGCAATCGTGGGAGGCAGGATCAAGTCATTCCAGAAGATTCTGCATTTGTCATATTGCAGAGAGGCTAGACTGGGTGGAGGGAGGGAGGGGGTGCTTTAAAGGGGAAAACTGTTCTTTATGTTTGTCTTCTTAGTCAGGTCTGAACCTTTGCTGGGAGCTGGGGTGTCCTCCCCGGCTGATGAAAAGTGAATGCCGATCTGGGAATGTCGCAGTCTGCCGTGGGTGCAGCTCTGTTTGCCCATATTGCACCATTTTGTCAATAACCTTGCATTTATCAAACAGACAAAACTGTCACAGCCCGAGCCCAGGGAGGGAGGAGATGTCTTATCAAGGAATGAAATACGGATAATCGGAACGAGATATTATCACATTAAACCAGCCGGGCTGTCCCTCTGCTGCACTGTGGCTTTTATACCATTTTCTGATAGCGGCATCTATTCGTTTTAAAGCAAAGCCTGCTGCGTGAGCAGATCCTACAGCTCATTTCCTACGGATAATACAGCCGCCGTGACAAAGCCAGCAGGGATATGCCCGGGACTCACAGCCGCGTTGCTCTGTGAATTTCTCTTAGCCGGCTTCTCCGGGCTGGGTGCTTGAACCCAAGACGTTGTTAAGAGCTCATAAATGTGATTTTTCCTTCTAGCCATTACGGGCCCTGGTGAAACAGTAACCCGGGCTAAAGCCTCTTATCAGCTGCCGGGTAGTTCGGCCGTAAGGAAACGATGCCCAGCGGGAGCGCTGACGCCTCCCTTCACCGGCAAACAAAAGGCAGAGAGCTTTGTTCTTCCTTTCTGCACCGCGCTGCCCCAACTCCGGCACGGCCGGTCCGGCGGCCACGGGCATGTCACAGCCGTGTCACAGCCGGTTATCCCCGTGCGCTGCCCAGCCCCCAGCCCCGCTTGTGCAGGAGGCTGATGACCTCGCACTCATTTCCGTAGCAACGCCTAGTGATGTCATATGCCATGGTCCAAGCTGCAATGCACCCAGGCGGTAGCAGAGAGCATGCGGGCTGCGCCTAGCGAAGGTGATGCAGAGCCATCCTGCCCTCCAAACCTAGCCCTCCCTAGCACCCTGCTGAGAAACGCTGGATGGTTCTCCTTTCAAGCCTGTCGTGGCAATGATGGGCATAAAAGAGGCTCGTTTTCCTGCAGCTTCGTCTCACCCTTGCATTTTGGTGGCCGCCTCACGTGGGGCAGCTGGGTGGGTTGTTCAGCCTCAGTCCTATCTGGTTGGGAACCTGTGCTGTGTTAATGGTTTAAAATGGAAATGGTGTGCTGGGGTTCTTGCTGTCTGCTGATTCATCAGGTGATGTCTGGGATCACAATAGTTTCTGTAAAATAATATTTATATATAATAATTTCTAGCTCCTTCTTTCTTGCAAGTGCTAGCTGCCAGTGCCCCTCATTGCTACCTGCAATTACGTTGCTGCTGCAGGAGCAGGATTGTTCCTTCAGCCCCCAAAAGGGGCAGATTTACTGGGGGTCTCTGAAAACACAGCAGATGGTCCCCTCACCTACCAGAGGGAGTAGAAGGTGATGCCACACCCAGGAAGGGTGCAGGGCTGGGCCCATCGATCCAGGGCATGACCTTGGTCATGTCCCTTGTCACCTAAGCGCTGTCTGGGGGTACCATCAGCCCTATCAGGTGTTGAGAGACAGGAAAGCTCTCTGCTGGTCCACACGGTGGTCAGTAGTCAGATGTTGGCCTTGGGCTTGCTTGCTGGGGTTTCACTTCCCACAGTGCTGGTGGTTGGAGCAAGATGCATTTTTGTCTGGTTCAGCTTCAGGAAGAGCTTTACCGTCCGAGCCCACGCCAGGGCTGGGGATCAATATCCATTAGCTGGGGAGAGCAGTGCTGCTGGAGGCTTTCCGGAGGTGGGAGCCCTGCCAAGCCCCTGGCCAGCACTGTCCAGGGAGCAGAGCACGTGCCCTCCACAGACCTTTATGTTGAGGGGATGTGCAGGTGAATGATCAAGATGATTGCAATAACTTTTGCAGGAAATAAGTCACCTTTTAAAAGTGTACAGGGAGAATTATTGCACTGCACCCATGTATGGTGTAGGTGTGGGGCTGTCCCCTGTGGGGGGAACACCTGGCTGCTTGAGTTTGGAGGACCCAACCTCTGCAGCAGGGCTGTGGCTGTGCTGTACGTGAGGACCACCAACTGTGGCGGGTGTGGAGGGGGGAATGTTGGAGATGCTGGAAAGCAGATGGCTGCTCCAAGCTTTAGACACCACACCTTGGTGCAGTAAGTGGCCATTGTGGGTGGAGGAGGAGCATGAGGATGGGGAATTGCAGGCCTTCCCTGGCACGGGGTATGTGGGCTTCTCCCGTGATGGTCACCAGCTGGGCAGGTTATCATCCCCCACATCCAGCCTCTTAGTGCTGATAGCAAGGCTTCACACAGACAGCAGGCTCACCCTCGGAAAAAGGGGTAGTAACACAGATCCATCCTATCTGGAGAGTCCCCAGGGAGCAGAGCAGGGATGATTAGCTGCTTTCTGCTCGCAGAGTAGACAGACAAAAGGATGGTGTGGAAAGGCTTCTCCAGGAGGAGTGCTGGGCAGGCCATCTGTGATGGTGGGAGGGGAGCAAGGAGTGCGAGCTGCTGTAGTAGCACTTCCCAGGGGGGCTGGGGAAGGCTTTGGAGAAACCATTCCCAGTGTGAGGTGGATGTTGCAGTCATTAGACGTTGGCATCTAATGGCAACATTGATGCTCTTGTGCAGGCGCCTTGAATGCTGCCCAGCCTCGTGGTGCCTCCAGACCACCGGTGGACTGCAGTGGTGGAAGGGTTTGGAGACAGCCTGGCTCATGAGCAGGGCTTCCTTCCTTCCTGGAGGTCCATGGGGTCAGGACACGATGGTGGCTGTCAGGAGCTCCTGTCCTTCTGACCTTACAGCAGTTCACAGTGTGGGATTGTCTCTGTGTGACTTGGCCTTGGGACCTCGTAGCAGTAGCCTGAGTCACATCTGCACCTTAGCCACAGACAGGTAGCAATAAGCCCTGTACATGACTGCAGTGGACACTGCTCATATTAACTGGCCCGTCTGCAGCAGATCAAGCTCTTAGAAATTCTTCTTTGAGCTCTGTGAGTTCTTATTTGGTCCATTTAGGAAGAGTCACTGACTTACGAGCCATGCTGGGTTTCTTAGTTGGCCAAGTGTAGCAGCCAGGGTGGATTTAATTGGAAATAGCTCTTCTTGAACTAAACAAAAGTGATCTTGAGACTGTGATGGAGAATATCGCAGTTGAGTTATGCCTGGGGGCATAGAAACAGTAAAACTCTTGGGCAAGGGCTCTCCAAGAACCCTTGGATTATTTGGCCTTATCCAGTAGATCTGCTGGATGATATCTAACCACGAAACTGCAAAAAGATTGGTGGGAGTTGTCTTGATTTATTAAATTTTTTCAACCACCTTTATTTGCTGCTTCTTGTGTATAAAGATGGCTGGTGCACAGGAGATTCAATTGGTTTAGTACACCAAATAACCTTCATAATGTCAGTGGATAAGCCCCATCTGCCCCAGCTGTGTTCACCAGCTGATCCCAAAGTTGCTCTCTGGAATAAACTCTTTGGATGTGTACTTGGGCTTGCTGGAATTCTCAGGAACAGCAATTTAGGGACAACCACAGAACTTCAGCTCCAAAAATGCTTCCTGGATTGAAAACTCCAGCATCTAGCAGCTTATACACTGTTCTTGGCAACTGGATGATGTCTTTGGCGTCCTCTTGGTGGTTCTCATGGGTGTTCTGGACGGTACTTTCAAGAGCAGTGAGGGTTATCCAGGTAACTGTGGTGTATCCCTCTGCCTCCTGCAGCTGGGATTTAGTATGTGATCAGGGAGATGAAAAACTTGGTTCTTCCTCAGCTTCTATGGCTGGTAGAATGAAAATTTTCCTTAAATTGAGGATCCCCACCATACTTTTTCTTCTTCTTCATGTGTATTAACTGAACCACTTTTCTTGTGCCTGGGCCAATAGCATTTGTGCTGCTCAGGAGCATGCTCAGCTTGGCTTTCCAAGTAGGAATAAGCACTCTCTGCCTTGCCAAGCTTAAGATCAGGGAGGTGGAGTAAAAGCGAACTGATGGTCCCCAGTAGCCTATGGGGGGGCCTGGGTTTTGTTCCCAGGCTGGTGAGTGACCCCAAGGTCACAATCCTAAGGACTAGGATTTTTTTCAAAGCCTGATATTTCTACTACATCTGCAGGCCTGTAGTTAGGAATTGGGTCTGCTAGCTTTTGCTCTTGAGGGTACAAGGAGAAACATGGCTCAGGGTGCAGCGGATGGAGCAGGGGCTGGGGAGGAGAGTGGTAGCCATGACTTGACATCTGGAGAAACCCCCATGAATGGTGACACATCTGGCAGGCCCTAATGCACCAACTCTGTGACTGAACTCTTAAGCTTCTATTTGGAGCAGCTTCGTGCCAAGTAAACCATGCACAGAAGCTGTGTGCAAGGGTACGTATTTAGGAAAAATAAAGAATCTAAGCTTTTGTGTGTCTCAGCTGCTTGTGCTTG
The DNA here is from genome assembly GCA_013397775.1 of Eulacestoma nigropectus. NCBI lineage: Eukaryota > Metazoa > Chordata > Aves > Passeriformes > Eulacestoma > Eulacestoma nigropectus. The sequence goes on from VZTE01002230.1 coordinate 560,779, forward strand.
AGTAACCAGCTGCTTTTTGGGAGGTGGCTTTGTCTGAGCTCGGACGTGTCCTTGGATGTGGAGCACTGCTGAACTTGTTGGTGCTGCTTTTCCCTTGGCAGAGGTGAGTGGTGTGTTGGGAGCTCAATTCCAGTCTGGCAGGGAAGAGCCAGGAGGACTGTCAGACTAGTTCAGACCAGAGCTGGCTGCTCGGTGTCCCAGCCAAACACCAGGCTGTTGAGAGGCAGGTACAGGGAAAGAGGCATTGGAAAATGCCTCCAGTCTGACCTGAGGGAGCTTTTTCTCCAATGAGTCAATGCCTGGGGCATTTAGGACTCTGCTTTGTGCTTTTGTGCCCTGTTCTGCCTCCTGAGCTGCCAGTGAAACTGGGTATTGGGATAACTGCAGTACAAAGCAGAGTGGAACAGGATTTGCCTGGCTTCCCAAGCGTTTCTCCATTGACAGTCTTGCTAGGACACAGGCATCATCTTCCACCTCACCGTGGCAAAGCTGTGATGCAGGGCTGAGGTTGTGTCTGGGTAGCTGCTGCACCCTTGATGTTTCCAGGCATTCTTCTACGCTTCAGTGCTCTGCAGCTCAAGACAGATTTTTCCAAAGCTCATACTGTTAGGAGTATTTTTGTGCTAACTGGTTTGGAGCCAGCTTAGACCTTCCTTCCTTTGCTGGTCAAGCCTTTGTCTTTTCCCTCTGGAAGCTGAAAGCCTTCAACAACTTCTGCTCTTTACTGGAAAGGTAACTAACCTAACTGGACCGTAGCTGAAGTCTTGCTCCCCGATGTTAGATTCACGTGACTGCAGAGAAATGGCTGTTTCTGGAAAATAGCAACTGCCTTGTCTGGGAAGCAAAACTTGAATAGAAGCATAAGTATTGACTCGATTTGACTAGTGATGGTCACTGCTGGGCAGTGATAGGCTGGAAACCAGCTAAAACAAGGGGAAGTAGCTATGGATTGGTCACTGCTGGATATTTGGTGGCTTTGTCTTTCAGCCTCTGAAACCTTTGGCTTGACTTGAAGAAGCTGTTCAGATAAATGGTGGTGGCTGGTTTTGTGCTGGTGGCATTGAGATAAAACGTTCTGCCATGGCTGTTGGCTGCCAGGCTCTGCCTGTGCTTCTGCCAGTGCAGCTTTTGGTCATTGAAGGTGGGGGAACTCTTCTTTCCCCATGGAAACAAAATGGCTTTGTGGGAATGTTTTTTCCCCTGGCTGTCTGATCTAATGAGCAACGTCCTTCCTCTCAGCATAAAATGAAGGGAAATGGGGACAAAATTACTTTCATTCTGCTCTTTACATTTATTTTTTTAAGTAAGAGGCCTGACTCTGCTCCAGAACCCAGATGTCAAGATGTGGGATTCCCACCCGTGGCTCAGGGTGGGGAGCGTGCCTGGGGGAGGAGCTCAGCAGCGGGATGGCTTTGTCCATCTTTTCTGAGTGCACAATGACAGTAAGGCTGAGCTGCTGCATCTTTCTGGTCCTTCCTGTGGGCTGGAGCCCTGGGAGCTGCTGGGGCTGGTAAATTATAAGGGTTGATCTTCACCCAAGAGTCTCATGCTGATTGCAGTGCTGGTTAGCTTGGTATAGTCTGGAAAAGCTCAGAAATGGTAAATTCTGGAAAATGGAGCTGAAATGATGAGGCAGCAGTCCTTGGGCTGCAGGAAACACTGACAAGACTGTCTCAAAAGCAAAGCCCTCGTGTAGCTGGTGAAACAAAAGCCTTTGTCTGCCTATTTAAGGGCGAACTTCCCCCAGTCTCAGGTTTTTCTGTGCCAACCCGGATTTAGTCACATCTCGGACATGACCCAGTACATGCTCAATTAGATATTAAACAAACCTGATTTTTGGCCCCAAGCTAGTGATCTAGTGACCAGGGGCAGTGCATTAGTTAATTGCAGTAGGAGAGTAACTAGAGAACATGTCACTGATGATGGCGTGAGATTCCCTTAAAGTGATCCCCAGATTAGGGATTAGAGTACTTAATGTTTTTCTTCGAGAAAGGAGATGTTGGAACTGAGTCCGTCTATGGGTGTTTGAGGCAGCTGCACTTGGATGAGCGCAAGTCTGCAGGGATTCCAAGTGCAAACCATTCCTTAATTGTTTGCAAATTCCCTCTGATCTCGCTGGATGGGTTGGCTTGCTTGGGATGTGTCTTTGCTTACGTACCAAGCAAAGCTACTTGGCGTGTCAGCGTGCTTCTGACTCCTCTTCTAAGATGGTTTCAGCGAGGCTCTAGAAAAACACCAGCGAGAAGTCTCAGCTTCAGTGCTAATGAGGCTGCTGATGGCCACGTTGTTTGGACAGTTGTGGTGCTCAGCAGCATAAAGTTTATTAATAGTAGGTGGAGAAGCTGTTGCTGTGCCATGTGCTAACAGACACGCTCAACAATTGCTGTAGGAGATCTCTACTTGTAAAAGGCTAATGCTTAGTATTCAGCGGTGAATGAGAACTTAGGGAAGATTAACAGCCTTTGATTTACACCCAGCTGGGGCAGGCGTTGGAGCTTTGCCTGTTTAGGCTGTTGGGCTTTGCTACATGGGATGAATATTTCATTACCTAGAAGTTGCGAGCTTGGCTTCTTGCATTTGGTGGTGTCAAGACGACGGGCGCCCGAGGGGTTCTGTCACCTGTGATGATCTGAGATCAGATCTGTGGTGGGGAGTCCCTTGGGCTTCAGAAGAGGCTGGGAGGAGATGGCTGGAGCCAGGCAAGGGTAGTTAAACCCAGAGTTGGATCTAGGATAGTAAAGTGACCCTCCTTGTAATTTAAAATTGGTTCCAGTGCTCCAGAAAGCTGCCACAGCAAAAACTTGACTTTCTTCTGTTCTGCAAGTTCATTTAAGAAATTAAATAAAAGTGCTTTTGCTAGAGGTGTGTAAGATCACGCCTAAAATCCCTGAAGCAGTGGGAGTGTAAAGTACATCTGGAGGGATAATCACCTTACTCACTGATGCAGAAATTAAACCTATCGTGGAGCTGGCATGCAGAAGTCCACCTGGGTGTTCTCGGAAGTCTCTTGCTTAATCTGGTAAAACACGTTTGAGACACCAAGGAACTGCTGGATCTGCAGACCAAGAGACTTAGAGCAATAATCTTGTGAGGTGCTTTTTTTTTAATATTTCCAGAACCTTACCTTGATGTGCAACAACCAGGTGTTCCCAAAGTGTTCAGGGGAGCGACATGGAGCAGCTAAAAACGTACATGCTCATTGCAGGGAGTTTTGCATGGCTGCAGCTTCTCCCATTTCACCCTTTGGAGCAGCAGCTTGCAGCTGCCATGGCAGCAGTGGCTTTGCTGTGCCAAAGGAAGCCATGCCAGCAGCCAGGAATTGCCCAGTTCATCGTGCTCCAGGAGACCTGGGAACAGGCTCTCCCAGCAACCAGAACTTGCTCTCAGCCTTGGGGTGTCCTGCCCATGGCACATCATGTCTTCTCTCTCCACTTGGCTCAACTAGGTAGAGGTCATAGGCACAGGCATTTTTTGAGCCCCTGATTAAGGACAAGCCCTGGCACTTGACGCTCTGGGGAGGATTTGATGATCTGGTGGCAGGATTCTTACTGCCTGGCAGTGGGGCTGGAGGTGAGCAGGAAAGCACTAAGATCTGAGCCAGATTAGTACCCTTAGAAGCTGTGAGGTAAATCTTTAAGCAGCTAATGCTCCCAGCAGCACTAAACACCCTCCCCACATGAAACTTGGTGCATTTATCTAGAGAGTCCCTGAAATCTGTCTAGCTTGGGTTTGTTTTACCATGAATTGGAGAGAAAAAAAACATCTTCCTCTGTGTTGACCAAGTATTAAGACTCTAGAAATGACCAGTGGCCATCCTGTGGATGGCTGCTTCAGCTCAAAAACCAGTGAGTAGATGGAATCTTCTGAGGAATAATGCTTGAATAGAAATTGAAAACACCCAAGTCTTTAAACTTGTACAGAAACGCTGTGGAGGAAAGAGCTGCAGTTACTCTTGAAGAGCTCTTCAGTTCTCACCTGGAGAAGCTTAATGCAGCCCAGAAGAGCCTATAGCAACCATGAATTGTCATTCTCCTTCCAAAAGGATCAACGGATCAACTCTGAGCTCCTGAAACTTGCTGTGAGCTCCAGAGGTACATCTGAGCTCTCATGGCAGTGGCACGCTGTGGCACTGGTCTTCCACGTGCTCAGCAGAGAGCTTGGAGAACAGGCCTATCAGCAGGGAACAGAACGGATAATCCGAGGCAGGAGAGCTCCCCAAGCTGTTGGGTGATGGAGAAGGGTGGTGGTGATCCTGGGCTGCTGCTGAGGCGCTCACAGGAACGCAGCAGTGGGCAGATGATGCTGCCAGCTTGCCATATCCTGGGGAAGGAATAGCCTGGCATCCCTTCTGTTGCTTTGTAGTTAGCAGGCAAAGGTGCTGGTATCCCATCTGCCAGAGATGGTGTGATGAGCCCTGAGTGACAGTCCTCTGAAATGCTGGGACTGATGTGGTTGGACTTGCTGCTCTCTCCATCTGGTGGCTGGAAGGCACTAGGCCAACAGAGGTCGATCATTTTTTCCGAGAGTTTTAATAAGTACGAGGCAGGTAGTGGCAGCAAGATGTTGAAACAAGTTATCCTATGGCCAGTTTTCATCTCTTTTAATAGCCTGTCAGTAAGGCTAATGAGAAGCAGGATGTTAATGAGGAAGACAAGAAAACTTGAGAATAATTCCTTCCTGGCTCAAAAAGCACATATTGGGTAGAGGAGCAGCTCCCTGCGACAAACCTGCGCAATGCTAACTCAGAAATGGTTTGTAGCTCCACACTTGAGCATGCACAAAACTGGGAGGCCGAGGTTGTTCCTTCCAGTTGGTTACTGGGATGTGTCTGGGCTGCTCTCTGTGCCCAATAGCCATGGCAGGCAGATGCTCCCTCATATTTGCCTTATCTCAACCTGCAGAAGAAGTTGGGGATGCAAATCAATGGCACCCAGGTGTTCTGTAGCAGAAAAAAACCCGGAGTCGTTAGACCAAGTGCTGGGACTGTAGTGCTGCAGATAAGGGCTGGTACATGAAATGCTGCTGCCAGACACTGAATGGAGCAGCTCAGGGCTCTGCTGCTCTCACTGGTTTTCTCACCTTGGCTCCCTTCAACCTTTCATGTGCAAAAATGACCCAAGTAGCTGAAATCTGCTTTTTCTCTAACTGATATCCATGACTGCCACACTGAAACTGGAGCAGGAGGTCTGCAGGCTCCAAGGACTGATCAAACCTGAATGCAGTGCGATCACACGTAGTTACTAAGCTACAAAAGCCAATGGAATAAATGAGCTCTTGGTTTCCATGTCTCCCAGTTTGAAGACTTTGTCTTGGGTGGTTCAAAGTCGCCTTAAGTAATAAAGGCTGCAGAGTGGGATGAAAGCTGCTGTTAAATGCAGGAACATGCAGAAATCCTAATTGGTGTCTGGAGTGCCTGAGTAGCCTCTGAGATGCAGTTGGGCTGCGAGCAGTAAACAGTTCCCTGCAGGCACTGGTCCTTGAGGCACTGGGAGCAGTTTGAAATGTAATGGCAGAACCATCCCTTGTGCCCTCAGCTGCTGTCCTGTGATGTGAACTGGCCCTGCCAGCTTAGAAAATGGGAACTAGCAGGTGATTATTCATACTGAAACAGACAAAGGAGAAGGCAGTGGGGAGCTTGTGTCGGCCCACAGCCTGCACGTGCTTTTTTTGGTCTTGTCTGGGATGAGAGGAAGGGTTCAACCTACAGCCCAAAATCCCCCTGGCCACACTGAGTTAAAACATGAGCAGAGGATAGCGGAAGGGGTCAGCGAGGAGAGAAGCAGTTGTGGTGTGACTTCCACTTTGGAAGTGTGACATGGGGGTGAAGGCAAGGCAACAGGGGAAAAGAACCCAAACCAATCTGGTAACATTTTAGATTTAGGTCTGGTTTAACACACGCCTACTTTGCCAAAGTAGGACAGTGCTTAAGAAAAGCATCTTTCCGACTGCTGCGATGGAGTTGTAGGACAGCTCGCTCTGGCGCTTGGGGAGAAGCTGTTCTTGGTGAGGCTGTGTGACATCGAGTCGTGACTGTCACCAGGCTGCTGGGTAATGGTGACAATTTCATGTGCTTGAGGGCAGCCATTTCTTCAAGTTAGGGCGAGCTGGGGACAGAAAAAACAGACAGCCTGTCAGTCGTGACCTTCCAAAATGACAGCACTCGGGCTGCTGAAGGTGGTCTTGTCACAGAATCGTTAAGGTTGGAAAAGACCTCCAAGGTTACAGAGTCCAACCTTTAATCAGCCACCACCTTGTCAACCAGACCAGAGCACTGAGTGCCATGTCCAGTCATTTCTTGAATACTTTTAGGAATGGGGACTCCACCAACTCTCTGGGCTGCCCCTTCTGATGCCTGAGAGCCCTTTGTGTGAGAAAATTGTTCCTGATGTCCAGCCTGAGCCTCCCCTGGCACAGCTTGAGGCCATGTCCTCTTGTCCTTGCACATGTGTGGTGGGTCCCACCATGCGACAGCAGCTGGAGATGAGGGGAAGGTGACACATCTGCAGGTATTGTGAACTTCTTCAGCTGCTTGAGCCTGGGGGGGTTGTGTGCTGATTGCTCCCCTTGCCGGTGGCTACAGACCAAGAAGGAATTTCGGTGGTTGGACTTGGTCAGAACATTGTTTCAAAAGCACATTTGCCTCTCAAAAAATGAAACAGAGAAGGGAACCTTCAGGCCAGAGCTCAGACTTAATGAGCTGCCTGTGAAGGAAAACAAGGTGCTTGCTGGGGTTTGTGTGGAGAGATAACAAACTTAATTACATGGTGCAGGAGCTGTAGATAGAACAGGAAGCACGAGTGCTGAAGGGGAAATGGATGTTGTGTATCCTGGTGGGACAGGAGCTCTGGTGATCTTTAAAAGCTGTTCTGAGTGAACAGTTTGAAGTTTTCATGGCTGCCTCTGTCTCCCCAGGAAAGCTTTGCTCTTTTGTAGGTGTCTGATGCCTTGAAGGATTCAGATTCTCTTTTAGGCAGTAAGAAGAGCAAGTGTTGAGGTTTATAACATGGGTTAAACTGTCAGGTGTTGATGGTATTCCCCAGGGAAGGATCTCTGGGTCCTCTCAGCTTGCCAGTGCTGTCTGCTTTAAGATTAGACATCAAAGCCAGGCAGAAGCTGTAAATGGGTGGGCACTTAATTATCAAACTGAGTGAAAAGTGTGCAAGGATAAACAGGTGGAACTAAGTCCTGTGATGGATCTTCACTGCAGTCACTGAAGGGACCTCAGAGATGATCATTTCCTGATGTATGCATGGACCTACTCATGCAAGGAGGATGGGAGTCCTGGAATAAGCCCCTAACCAACCTAACTTGCTGTTCTCTGGGAGCAAACCTTCCCCGCGGGTCTCACCAAAGCCTGTTAATTGGGATACTTCCAGTAGGAAGGTGCTATAGAACCAACCCTTGGGCTTTTGGAGTTTACATACCTAGACATTAGGGGCAGGTAAAGTTTTGCTTGCTCCCTGGCTTCTCCTCATGAGGCTGAACCTTCCCTGGCTGCAACATGATCCTTGGGCATGCCGGGAGCCTGCCAGGTTTTGGGCAGGGTGCTGAGTCAGAGCTCCAGCTGTAGTAGAGAAATCAGGAAAACCTTCTCACAGATGGTGCTGCCTCTGCAGTGCTTTGTTGCAAATCAGAGGGCTTGGATTTGTACAAGCCTCTGGTCTCCCAACCCTAAATTTCCAGTAATTTTTGTCCAATGGGAACTCATGGAATTTCCCCGTGGCTTAAGGGCACTTGGGTCTTGGTGGTGCAGACACTGTGCCATCAGAGGAACTGGTGAGACTGGAACTGGCAGTGTCCTCAAGCTTGGTGATGGAATGTTGCCTCCCAGCCAGAGCCTGGCAGCACAGACTGCTCCATGCCAAGCTCCCTGCACTCCCTGCCTAGGTGTCCTTGTGCAGTCTGCTCCTGGCAGGTGTGTTCTCCTTTGGTGTTTTTTTTTTTTTTTCCAGAATAGCTAAAAGACTTTCCTCTATCAGGTTTCCACCATGTGGGTCAGGTCTTTGTCCTTGGCTGTTTATGCCACATGCAGGACTTGACACCATTTCAGGCTCATGCATCTCCTGCCCCTCTCCCCAGTCTCCATGGGCACAAGAGTGAGATGAGGCTGGACAGTTACTGAGATTTGCAGAGCAAATTCTGCTGTTCTCTGCTGGCAGCCAGGGAAGTAAAACTCCAAACTGAGCTTCCCAAAGACCAGGTAGACCTCCAGCCAGGGGCTGATGGCTTTGTGCTCCTGCCAAGCCCTCCTAATGCCAAATTAAGATTTTCCTTCGGCTATTTGAAGTCTCTGACTCCATGTAACAGTGCTGGAAATGGCATCAGGGGACCTGATCGGGGTACTGCCCTTCTTTGGGGAGGTGAGAACCCTTCAGGGTCTGAGGTAAGAAGGGAGAAGGTTCTGCCCTTCTGTAATACGACTGCTGCGGTGTGACCCAGGCCTGATGCAGGATATTGCCTTATTTGATGTTATGTCAGAGGCATTCAGTGCAATGCTACAAATTCAGTATATCAGAACGTGCTGTTTCACCTGTGGCTTGATTGAACTCACTTTGTTTTGGTATCCTGCAGTGTAAGAAAAAAAAAAATCAGCGTTTGTTTGGCCAGCACAGGCTACAGAGAAGGCACAGCCCCACGTGCACGTGACAGGCTGATGCAGAGGTGTCGGAGTGGTTTCTGCTGGAGATGGGCACTGGTGCAGTGCTGTGGGAAGAGCAGAGTGACAGTGACTACACAGTCTGGAGTGTGGAGGGGGCTGTGGCAGGAAATGCCAGCACAGGCGAGTGGGCAGCAGGCTCTTGGCTGTAGCTGAGGGGCAGCAGGCAGCTCTGGGCAGACCCAGGACAGCGATGTCAAAGGCAGCTGAACCTGGGATCCATCTTTTCCACCCTTTTCTGACTCTGATAAGGCAGCTCAGTGTACCCTGCTGTGTGATACCTTGTGTCCTGGGCATTTTGCATTTCCTTCCTGCTGGGAATGCAAGAGCCAGATGGTTTTCTGTTCTTCCTCCCTCGGCTCAGTTGCGAACTGAAATGTGTGGGACTGCAGCCTCTTTCCTCTCCCGGTGCTGAGGGGCGTGGTCCTTGTCCCCACCCATGTTACATCTTGGCCGTGTCTCTGCAGGGCTCCTTCCTGGGAGTCTGGGTCCTGCTAGAAAGCAGTGACATGGTTAACAAGGCTCCCTTCCTGCTTTTACAAGTTCCCTGTGAGCTCCCTGGGGGAATCTGCTGTCTCCACAGGTGTACCTTCCATCTGTCAGCCAGTTTGTTGAAAGGATTTTGACAGGCAACTTTCCTCCGTAATCCTTAATAGCTTTGAATTTAAAATGTTTATGGCAAAGCTAATCCCACGAAACTCCCTGTAGTTTTAATAAATCTGTTCTCCAGCAAGACTCTTCTGGTGAGAGGAGGTAAATCTGTCTTCCTGCAGTGATAAGTATCTGCAGACGTGGCTGTGGGGCAGCTTTAAATCACCTGCTTGGTCCTCACTTCAAAACTGGTGTCTCTTCTCAGGGAGCACCTTGCTAAAAGCAAGATTTCATGTAGTGATCAATCTCCACAACCCCTGTCAGGACAGAAAACTCTTGGAATCGCTGAGTCTCTTGTATGGCTGTTGGTGTTGGACACTCCATTTACAACTGGAAGAGAATAACTCAGGCTGGGATTTCTGGATATTTCTAGTTCCAAATCCCTCACTCAGGGCAGCTTAGCTGGGACAAGACCCCAGGTACCCTGATGGAGTCTTTAGTTTCTCTTGAGGACAGACAAGCCATAAGCTCTGGGGCAGGGAGACACCTTTGTTGTGCTCCCAAAGATGTCTTTAACTCACAGAATCATTACTGTGTGTTTGTGCACAGTAAAGAGAGTAGAGTTGTGCACTTCTGAGAGGGAAGAATGAAGGGAGACATTCGGTAAAGCTGCAGAGTAGAGACCTCAGAGCAGCAGGCAGGCTGGAGGCAGCGTACGAGTGTCTCACCACGGGTATTTGGGCATGTTGTGGTTGGGCCCTGCCTGGCCCAGCTGCAGGAAGCAGGATATCACAGGGATCCCAGGGCCCTGTGGTTAAACAGTCACCGTGTCCTGGCTGGGAGAGGGGTGTGAGGGTTAGCCTGGCACCGGGAGCTGCCAGATGGCCCGGGCATCGCTGCGCTGCTTACCTTGGGCGGGAACACTGGGAGCTGCCCTGGCATCCTGCCCTGTGCTCTTTGTCCTGCACCGCTGGCGACTGCTGATAGTCCCAGGAGATCCTGCCCTCGTTAATGTGACACCCATTTCCTCTGTCCCTCGGCTGTCTCTTACCGTGGAGCAGAAGCAGTTGTGCTGGTTTGCACAGGAAGTCTCTCTTCCGTATGGAAAAGGGATGCCTGCTGCTCCTCTGCCAGGCTCTAGAGCATCCCGTGGAGCAGCACCGATCCGCACATGTGGGGTGGGAGTGGAGAGTCTTCTTGCTGCCTCTGCCCTGAGGGAAGGGGCTAGAGGGGGTCTGATCAGAGGCTCTACTTGCTGTGGGGGAAACAGGCTTAGCTGTAGCCTGGTTTTGGGAGGAGACATTAGCCAGAGCACGGCTTAAGAGCTGCGGGAGGAGTGGATGTTCTGGAACGTGCAGGTCAGTACGGTGTGAGCAACTGTGAGTCATTCCAGGCCATTCAAATGAGGTCCTGGGCAGGGCCATCCTCCACCTCCCAGCAGGAGCCCTTGGCCTCCTGATCCCCACCATAAATGTGGTTATCTGGGCCCAGAGCAAACCTTGTCCTTACAGATCCTTGTGAAAGTGACTCAGTATTTGCAGAAGCTTTTCACATCCAAACCATTACCTAATCTTTGACTGCCCTGAGGTGGCTCACAGGTTCCTGCTCTGCTGGCCTGATTCCCAGGTGACTGTGCCAGGGCGTGGATGTGGGGCAGGGCTGTGTCCCGGGGGAAAGGGGGAAATGGCCATGCCCAGGCTCAGAGTGCCACTTGGCAGCTGTAACGGCCCCAGAGCTGCCTCACGGTGTCCTGTCTGCTCTAAGGGCTTCTCCTGCCCCTGGGGGTGGGAAGCTGGTGCAGTGCTTGGCCAAAGGTGCTGCCTGGGTGGCTCCAGCCAGCAATGGTGGTGTGGGAGCTGGAATGGGATTATTGTGATGCCAAGTGCTGCTTCCCAAGTAATTGAAGGAGCTCTGTGCTCATCATCTCCGTAATCCCTTTGGGTTTTTTTGCGGTGCATGTGAGTTAACACAGTTAACCTCAGTGAGGAAAATCCAGTGGGGGGGGTTTCCCCCTTGCCATGTGAGCTTTCAAGTCCTCATTTGTGCAGATGCTTGAGGCAGCTGTAATTGTACCATCTCATAGATTCTTTGGGTGTTCTGGAAGCGTGCCCTGTGCTCATGGGAAGCTGAAAAGATGAACTCCCCGTAGCTCTAGTGGTGTTAATCCATGCAGGTAGCTCAGAACCCTGGGCCATCTCCTCCCTCTTGCTTTGACTGTCTCTCTCCCCTGCATCACCAAGCCCGACTCTCATCCTACAGGTGAAAGGTATCTCTTTCCTAGAAGATTTTCCTCATTCTGGAAAATGCTGATCTCTCAAGTAAAACCCAACTCCTGCTCCTTTAGTTGTGGGACCACAGCAGGATTTCCCAGCTGGCTCCTGCTGGGATGGGAGCAGATGACAGAGCTGGATGACAGAGCAAGACTTTGCGAGCCGACTGCCTCCTCCTGCCTCTCTCTAGAGATGCACAGGAACACCCAAAGGCGTGATGGGAATGTCAAACGACTGAGGCTTAACCCAAGCGTCTCTTTTCTCTCCCCCTCTCTCCATGCAGGTGACGGAGCTGAATGAGCCCCTGTCCAACGAAGAGAGGAACCTGTTGTCCGTCGCCTACAAGAACGTGGTGGGGGCGCGGCGCTCGTCCTGGCGAGTCATCAGCAGCATCGAGCAGAAGACCTCTGCCGATGGGAACGAGAAGAAGATCGAGATGGTCCGTGCCTACCGCGAGAAGATCGAGAAGGAGTTGGAAGCGGTGTGCCAGGATGTGTTGAGCCTGCTGGACAACTACCTGATCAAGAACTGCAGCGAGACGCAGTACGAGAGCAAAGTCTTCTACCTGAAGATGAAAGGGGACTATTACCGCTACCTGGCCGAGGTGGCCACCGGGGAGAAGAGGGCGACCGTGGTGGAGTCTTCGGAGAAGGCCTATAGCGAAGCCCATGAGATCAGCAAGGAGCACATGCAGCCCACCCACCCCATCCGGCTCGGGCTGGCGCTTAACTACTCGGTTTTCTACTACGAGATCCAGAACGCGCCGGAGCAGGCCTGCCACCTGGCCAAGACGGCCTTCGACGACGCCATTGCCGAGCTGGACACCCTCAACGAGGACTCCTACAAGGACTCAACGCTCATCATGCAGCTCCTCCGCGACAACCTAACGCTCTGGACGAGCGATCAGCAAGACGACGACGGCGGAGAAGGCAACAACTAGACCCCCCCGATGGACTGGCAGCCGCACGCTGATGCTAACTACTGCAGTCTTTATTTTTTTCCCACGAGTGGGGGGGGGTCCGGGGTGGGGGAGGGAAAGGGAGGGGACACCTTCCCAGGGAGGCCCCCCACAACCTGTCTTTGATTGCCTCGTTGACATTTTTGCCAAAACACCACTAGTGGAAGTCAGGCTGGCTGTGCTGGTATGGAATAGCAGCCTCACTGGCATATGGACTGTTCTGTAGATTATTAATACAAGTGGAGCTGTCTTTAATTTAACTTTATTGCTAGAAATAAAAAGGGTTTTAAGACGAATTTGCGTGGATGGAATGGCCCTCGTTTTTAAGGAAAGCAACGCAAAAGCATTGAAAAAAAAAAAAAAGGGAGTTCTGTGGTTCCAGTAAGGCTTCGAGCGTTTGTTTCCGCAGCCCAGGTGCCGTGTGCCCGCACCACATCGCGGGGCCTCTCTCTGCAGCGCTCTGCCTGCCAGGGCGCAGCTGCAAATCCCCAAATTGAGAAGGAATTAAAAATAAAACCAACAAAACTAAAGAATTTGGGGCTCGCAAAGCCCTGGGATTTAGGCCATCCAATCTTTTATTTTTTTTTTCCTTTTTTTTTTTTTTTGGTTGAGATATTTATTAGGGTAGCTTACAGTATTAACACTAAATTGCAGTTTACAGTATTTCTACATTACAGCCATATGACATCAAGCCTTTGATTGTCTGTTTTTCTTTCTTTTGCTAGTTCTTTTGGCTTGCCTTCCTGAGCAGTCCTCGCCTGTGGACTGGCTTTAGCTATTCTGTGTCGCCCAAGGCAAGAAGACCGCCCGCCCGAGGAACATCAAAGCTGCTCTAGTTTTTTGGTCAACAGCTTAACAGGTGCTTGGCTAGCGGCTGTTTCAACTATTTTAAGTCCACAGCAAAAGGTTTAAGAACTTAATTAGACAAAGGGGGAAGTGTTTAAACTTAAAAATGCCACTTAAATAAAAAATAATAAAAAAAATAAAAAAAAAAGAGCATTCAGGTCTGTATGTCATGTACTGTGTTTGGTATTTCAAAAGACCATCCTGATTTAAGGTGCCACAGCTGCTTCCTCAGGGATTGCACTGCCATTTCACTCTGCCTGACTTTCTCCCACTGTACCATGAGGTTTGTCAGCAGATCTCCGGCACCCGAGGCTCCCTTGTTTGTCACCAGGGAAGCCGGGTGTGTTTTCCTTTCTCCTGGGGAAGCTTGTGGTGTAATGAGTGAACTTCAGGGGCTTAGACACTAATTTGGTAGAGAAATTCCTCAAGGGAAGAGCTACAATCATAAGACATTTCTATCCACCATCGGGAGCCCAGGAACTTAGTTCTCTTCTTAGCAAAATCTTTTCTGAGTCTGTCTGATCTGGCCGGGGGTGGGAGTCGGGGCACCTGAGTTGCTTAGCAGGTAATACTTACCCCATTTTGAGTAAATTTAGCTTTAATTTTGATTTTTTCCATGGTTGTTGGAGGTTCACTGCTGTTCTCTGGCTCGCGGAGTGCTGCGCCCTGCAGCGCTTCCCCCAGCGCTGCGCAGTGAGGAGAAACCGCGCTCGTGCTTTAATTCCTTATTGTGATTCTGCCGCCGATTTCGGAACCAGGCTTCCCCTGTCCCTTGCGAGAGCCAGCCCCGCACGGCGCGTCAGTCGTGGTGCGGCACACACGGCACCGCCGCTCCCGCCGCCGGGGGGGACGGACACGGCACCGGCCCCTCCCGCCGGCCCGGAGCCGCTGCCCGGGAGCGCCTCGGCCTCGGCCCTGCCCCGGCACGGCTTTCTTTTGGCCGGGGTTCCCCTGCTCCGAGTCTGGCCCAGGGAATTCGGGGCGCAGCATCCCACGGCAAGGGGCGTGCGGTGCCGGCGCGTGCCGGGACCGGGAGATGCTTTAGGCTTCCCTCTCATCCACCCCCGTGTCCCGTGAGCAGTGTTGTCCCAGATGTATGATTTGGAAGTGATTTACTGGAATTACAAAACGTATCTTCTTTTTTTTTTTTTTTTTTTTTTTCCCCCCCGAATAATTACTACTCTTTTTGGCTTTTTGCTCTGGCTGCTTTAGGAAACTTATGCAGGAGAGATGGCACAAGAGGGCTAAAAACGGAGTGGGGGTCAGGGACTTGATTTTTAAGCAGCTTGAATGGTTTCTTTCATTTTTTAAGAGATGCACTTGCCTATGATACTGTCTCTCCAGTGAAATGATTACTGCTCCATTACTCTATTGATACAATATTGTGCATGCTAGTGTCGTATTTCTATACAGTAGCTTGAAATTTATTAACTTATACTGTAGATGTTATGTATTCCTATGACAAAATAGTCTTCAAAAATTTTTTAAAGTTTTTTAATTTATTTTTCTTTCCTTTTTTTTTTTTCGGGGGTAAAGTTTGCTCTACCAAATAGTGATCGTAACAAACTGATCTGTTATGGATGTTGCTATAGTGACATGCAATTATATATTATTTTGTTTTTAAAAAGGAAAAAAAAAAAGCAAAAGAAAACACCAGTGTTAGCTTAATCTTAATGTCTGGTGTTCGTCATGGTGAAATTATAACTATTACAGTGTAGGAGAACAATGACTGTGTTCTTTGAATGAGCCTTTGTTTGTGCTTTTTGTCATGTTATGCAGTGAACTATTTTTAAGGTCTAATCAGTGATTATTTTTCCAACTCCGTGTTTCTGTAAGGAATTATTTCACACACGGACCATTCTTAGCAGTTTTTCCTCAGTGATGGAATATCATGAATGTGAGTCATTATGTAGCCGTCGTACATTGAGCAAATAAACTTACAGATCTGACGTCAGCGCTGCTTAATTGTTATCGCCTGTCTCGACTTTCTGGGGGGCTCCGTGGGACGGGGAGGGGGGCTCGGGAATGGCCTCGGTTCTGCTCCTGGGGCCACCTCCCTTCCGCTGCTGCAGAGGCTCCGCATCGCTGCGGGTTAAGGCTTCGCCAGGCTCCTCCCCGGGGCAGAGGCGAGTGGGGAGGGTCCCGTGGGTTCAGGAGGGTCCCGTGGGTTCGGGAGGGTCCCGTGGGTTCGGGAGGCGGTGGGCGGGTGCTTCCCCACCTCCGTCCTTCCCCGCCTCCCTCCCTTCCCGCTGGTTTTCCGCTCGCAGCCACACGCGCGGTGACTCACGCTGTAAAAATACTCCCCTCCCCGGGAAACTATAAACAGCAAATGCGCCTTGACTCACGCGCCCTGCGAGGGATCCGGGGCTGCAGCACCGACACCCCCGGGAAAGGGCTGGGAACAGCCCCCGGGCCGTGCCAGGGAGGGGCTGGGGGCTCCCCGAGCACCCCCACGCGGAGAGGGACGCCCCGAACCCCATCCCAGCGCCGTGGTGCTCCCACAGCCTCCACCCCCGGCTCGGGGAGATTTTCGGGAAGCGAAAGTCACCGTGGCGTGGCCACAGGAGAGGGGAGGGGGCCGGGGATGCTCCTCGGGGGGTTCTTCCCCTGGAGTCACGCTTGGGCTGGAAAAGCCTCACACCCCGACTCACACACACGGGAACCCCCCCGAGCACGGGCGCGACCCTCGGCAGCAGGAACTGATGGCCGGGATCGGGAATCCATCCCCGGGATCTGCCTGAGACCTGCCAAACTCATCACACCCGAGACTGCTGGGCAGAGCGGGTGGGGGGCAGGGGCTCAGGGGGCACGTGGAGCCCCCCGAGCTCGGAGAGGGGCCTCGCAGCTGCAGGATTCCTCCCAGGTCACCGTCTGCCTGCGGGATGACTCAGGGGGGATTAGTGGGATTTGACAGAGCGAGGAACATCGAAGCCGTGGGCCTGACCTCGGCCATGTAGGGCCAGTCCTGCCCAGAGCCCCGGGGGCACAGAGGGCACAGGGGGCACGGGGCCAGCTGGGGCCAAATGGCACCGGGACCACAACCCACCCCCTCTTCAGCCCCCCAGGGAGGCTGCGGCCCCTGAGCTGAACCCTCGACCCAGCCCCTCAGACAATGGGGTGGAAGGAAGGGGGAGCACTGGGGGGCAGGGCTGGGGCTCAAAGGGCTGCACTGCTGGGGTGGGTTCTTGCCCATGAAGCCCCTATTTGCCCTCTGACCTGAACAGAGTGTTTGTGTACTTGTTTTTCAGGGGTGCAGCATCCCAGAATGGTGACACGGGGCTGTGGAGACCCCAAATGTTCTGATAGGGCATGTGATAGCCAGAGTGTGGGAGAGCAGGGATGAGGGGACTCACTGTGCTGAGATCTGGGATTTGAGACATCTGGGATGTAGCAGACGCAGGTTTGGAAAACTGGGATGCTGAGCCAGAGATGTTGGAGATCTGGGATGTAAAGCCCCCAGGATGCCGGAGGTTTGGATACGGAGAGCTGAGGCGTAGGAGACACAGATGTGGGATATCCAGGGCAGGGAGACTGAGAGTGTGAGGATCCAGGGTATTGACCCCAGGATGCTGAGCCCAGGCTGTGAAGACTTGGATAAGAACACCTGGGATGTGCAGCCCTGGGATGTGGAGCCCTGGGTTGCAGCCCCCAGGTGCCGAGCAGGGCTCGGGGACCCTCCTGCTGGCCCCTGTGGCCCCAGGCAGCCCCATCCCGGTGCAGCTCCCACCAGGAATGGCACAGCCGTGGGGGACGGGCACGGCACAGGGACAGGTTTCTTTCACCAGCTTTTATTCCGGCTGATTCTGTCGGTTCCTTCACATTTATTCAAGGCACTCAGTGGCAGGGCGAGTACAAAATCAACAGTAAAAAGGGGGTGGGTGTGAGGGGGCAGCTGGGGGCGGG
>VZTE01002230.1:584408-611555 GCA_013397775.1 Eulacestoma nigropectus
GGGGCTGTTGTAGCTGGGGCTGCGGCGGGGGCTGCGGGAGCGGCTGGGGGGGCTGCGAGTCCGGCTGCGGCTGCGGCTGGAGCTGTAGCTGTCGTAGCTGCGGCTGCGGCTCCGGCTGTACGAGTAGGTGCTCAGCGAGCTGGAGGACGAGGGGCTGGGCCGGTAGTAGGGGATGGGACGCTTGCGGGCGCTGCAAATGGAAAAGGGAAGCTGAGTCGGGCCCCCGGCACGGCTCGGAGAAGGGGGTCCGGCGCTGGACCCCCGGCATGGCCAAGCATCCCCCCAGGGCAGCCAGGCATCCCAGCGGCCCGGCTCGGGCCGGCTGCGGGGTGTCAGGATGCGGCCACCCGGCATCACCTCCCCTTCCATCCATCCCGTTCCTCCTCCCCAGCCCCCTCCCCCGGGGTGTTAGTCCTGGATTAGGCAGCGTCGAGGGCAGAAAGTGAGCAGGTTAATGTGGCTTTTGTGTTTCCCAGACACCAAAGACTGAAAGCTGCTGAAAAAGAGACGTTTGGGATTAGCGGGAGGCGAGCTGCGGCCCGCTGGCGCCTGAGGATGAGGAGGGACACGGGGAGCACGGGGACAGTGGGGTGGGGGGACACAGGGGGCAGCGACATCAGCAGTCGGCCCCTTGTCCCTTCTCCCAGCCTGGTGTTAGTGGGACCAGAGAGTGGCTGCGTGCCGAGGGCATCCTAAGGTGTGAGGAGACACAGAGGGGTCCAGGAGGAAGAGGAGGAGGAAGAGGAGGAGGAGGAAGGGGGAAGGTTACCCTGGGAGCCAGGCTGGCGGCGATGCTCTCCGAGAGGGACCTTGGGATGAAATGGAAAAGGAGAAGTTGGCATCACTGAGGTAGGACCACGTGGTGGAAGGGGGTGATGGCAACTGGGGACAGGGCAGGAGGGCAAAGAAAAGCCCTGGGACTTCTGGCTGGGCTATGGGGCAGGCAAGGGGGGCTGGGGGTGTTTCCCTGGCTGCCCCCTCCCCACAGCATCCTCTAAGCCTCACAGAAATGTCTTTGCTCCTCCTGAACCCTGAGCAGAGCGGGGTCTGCCATCCCCATCCATCCCAGGGATGGTGACGGGGATGGGGTGAACAGTCCTCACAGGGACCATGGACTGTGTTCTCCCGCTGAGCCCTGCCACCTCCCTGGGGACATCCTGGTAAAACCAGGATGGAGCAGGAGGGATGGAAAACCAGCCAGTGGCACCTGGGCTGGGCTGGGAGCAGTTTTCCCAGCCCATGCTCTTTCCAGGGCATCCATCAGGGAGAGCTGCGGGGAGCTCTAACCCATGGGCTCTGCAATGTTCCTCCTGTCCTTTCTCCTGTCCTCCCTCCTGACAACTCCAGTGCTGCCCAGGCAAAACAAAATCCCTCCCACAGCGAGGCAGAGCTGAAAATCCAGCCCCCCCTGATCTCCCAGCTGATAGTGGGAGAGACAAATAGGTCAGGAAGGAGGTAATCTCGGCTCGGCACGGCCCCGCCACCAGCGCTGCATCTTAACGAGGTGCTACATATGCACACAGTGTTTCGTCTGGCACGAAATATTGCCTGTCTTACAGCTCAGGATCCTGAGGCAATAGGATCCCAAGGAGGAGAAACCGGCTTTGGAGGGCAGGGGAGATGTGATGGCGGACGTGCGTATTGCTGGAATATGCACAGGCGGATTAAAATTAATTCCTGTTTTCATGCCTCGAAATAGGAAGAGATCAGAAGGTCACGGTATTGGAGGCAGCGTGGTTATCCATCTGTCTGGGCCAGCTGATTCACCCAGCCATCCTCAGGGCTATCTGTGCATCCACAGAGCTGCTGTTGTTCATCCGTGTGTCCATCCATCCATCCTTCTGTATGTCTGTCCATCCATTCATCCATCCATCCACTCACCCATTCACCCATCTGTTCATCCATCCGTCCATCTGTGCATCCATCCATGCATGCATCCACCCACCCATTCACCCATCCATCCATCCCTCCATCCATCCATCCATCCCTCCAACCATCCATCCATCATCCATCCATCCATCCATCCATCCATCCATCCCTCCAACCATCCATCCATCCGTCCGTCCGTCCGTCCATCCATCCATCATCCATCATCCATCTCTACGTCTGTCTATCCATCCATCCATCCATCCACCCGTCCATCCATCATCCATCCATCCATCCATCCATCCATCCCTCAATCATCCATCCATGCCTCCATCCGTCCGTCCGTCCGTCCATCCATGCACACACGCACCCTTTGGGGGCAGAGCTCAGCCTCGGGATGTGCCAGCGGCCGTGGCAGAGCCTTTGTGGCACGCCAGGACCCACCTGGTGATCCTCCTGGGCTCCATGAAGCTGGGGGAGTCACGTCTCCGCTTCCTGATGGGGGAGTAGCTCCTGGAGCGGCGCCGGGCGCGGGCGGGATCGGGATCACCGTGACGTGTTCGGGGCTCGTTGTCCTTCTCTCTACACCCCGGGGAGGAGGAGGAGGGTCAGGGAACGGGCTGGGGTCCCGTGTAGGGCGCAGGGACACCCTGTGACAGCAGTTCCCTGCACGGGTGACGCTCCCACCTGGGGCTGGCGTTTCCAGTGTGGCCAACAATGACTTGCGACCCCTCCCCGAGCCCCAGGGCAGCCGGGACCCCCCTGAGCCGCGATGCCCTCTGAGCCCACTGCCGGCACCCGCGGCGTCCCCCGTGCCCCTGTCCCCGTGGGCCTGACCTGCTGGCTGGCTTTTTCGGCGAGGGCGAGCGGGAGCGGCTGCGTCCTGCTCTCTTCTCCCGGGAGCGGGAGCGGGACTTGGAGAGGGAGCCGCTGGAGCTCCAGGAGCTGCTGCGCTGCCCGGGGCTGGGGGACGGGCTCTTCCTCCGCTCCGAGGCGTGCCGGGAGTGCTTGGCTGACGACTCCGAGCTGCTGTTGGGCCGGCCCCGGTGGTGCCGCTCCTTCACCCTGTGAAGGCAGATCCCAGCACCGCCTCGCACCTCGTCCTGGCTGGCAGGGTGTCCCCACGGGAGCCGGGGACCCCAGGTTCCCATAGGGAACACCTACATGACACCAGTTTTTGACTGGGCTACATCCCTGACTGTAAAGCACAGGGCTTTCACCTGCTTGGGATCCTGCATCCTGTGGGATGCTGTAATCCCATGCTGCCATCCAGGCACTGTCCTTCGCACTGGGATAATCCCTTGCAGGGATGACCCTTCCCACAGTGTGCTACCACTGACCCACTGCGGCTCTTCCCTATCCCCATCCCTATCCCCAAGCCCATCCCTTCCCTATCACCGCGCCCGTGTCTGTCCCCGTCCCCGTTCCCATCGCCAACTCATCCTCATTGCCATGCCGCGGCTGTCCCCATCCCTGTCCCCATCCCTATTCCCACCCCTATCCCTTGAGCACCCCAACCCAGCCCTGCTCCCCCAGAGCTTTGCCTGGATGGATTTAAGGTGCCCGCAGGGAGCTGCACCCCAAACATCCCAGCCCAGCTCCCACGTCCCGGCAGGGATGACAGGACCCCATCCCGGGCACTCCCTTACTTCTTGCCGTGGGCGCCGTGGTTCCTGTCGGGGCCGGCGGGCGGGTGGTAGGGGTGGGAGCCGGCCGAGCCCTCCGAGTCGCTGCTGTAGCCGGCGGGGCTGAGCGGCGGCGGCGGCGGCTCCCGGGGGGCCGAGGGCCGCCCCTTGCTCTGGCCGCGGTGTCGGGACGGCGGCGAGGCACTGCGGGAGCGATGCCGGTGGCCGTGCTTGGCCCGCTCCGGCGTGGGCGACCGGGGGCTGCGGGCGCCGTGTCGGCCCCCCCGGGTGCGGGGGGACGGCGGCTCCGTCCTGCCGTGAGCCCGCGGAGAGGGGGACGCCGAGGCCGGCCTCTGGCAAGGGGGGAGAGAGAGAGAGAAGGAGGGAGAGGAGGAAGGGGGGGAAGAAGACAAGAAAGAAGGAGAAAGGGGATTTTAACGGGGGGCGCCGGGCCGGGGGCGCAGATCACAACGTCAATGCACATCGCATAAGGCAGGCTACACAGACGCTACTCTGCACCTTCCTCTCGCCCTCAACAACGTGGGTCATGCAAACCTCCGCATGCAAAACGCCAAAAAAATGTAATTCAACTTAAATCGTAATAAAAACCCAAAGGAAGGGGTGGGGTGGGAGGAAAAGAAATAAATCCAAGAAAGCCCCAAGTCGTCGGGGAGGGAGAGCTCGAAGGGAAAGAAACATACCCCCCCCCAAAAAAAACCACCTGGAGAGGGGATAAAGCAAACCCTGGTGCCCGCCCGCCCCGACCGAGAAAGGGAAAGGGAAAAGGGCGATAAAACCCAAACGAAGGGAGGAAAATGGGGAAAAAAAGAAAAGATGAGAGGAGGGAAGGTGGGGCAGTGAGGGAGAGTAAATCAGACTGAGCCGAGGGGAAGGGGTCGAACCAAAGAGGGCTGGAGGTGATGGGGTCTGCTCACACAGAGGCATGCACATATATAGAGATATATGTTCCGATACGTGTAGTTTTTATCGATAGTACGGCTTTCAGCTTAAAACAAATCCAGAAACGAGGAAAAAACGGCACAGAGCGACAATGGAGGGCAAGGCAGGGGAGGGGGCCGGGGGGGCGAGAAGGCATAAAAGAAACCAACAAAAAAGAAAGAAGAAAAACCATCCAAATCAAATCAAATTTTTAAAAAAATAAAATAAAAATAAATAAATAAAAAACAAAGCAAAACTTCACAAATGTCCTCGTTACTGAGATAAACGAATGTCTCTGAGCTCTTCCTGGGACACGCATTGAGCTGTTAGCTGTGACTCTGCAGGGAACTGCTAAGTCCTCATCAGCACTCAACACAGACTTTGCTTTCTGCTTCCTTTTTTTTTTATTATCTTTTTATTTTTTCCATTATATGCTTTTTTTTTTTTTAAGTCCCTCTTGGTTAACATCCACTTACCAAAAAAGTGGCATTTCCTCCTTTAGTAGGTAAGGTATGAAGAGAAGGGAAAAGCGGGGCAATATAAGTGCATCATTAGATTCACAAAAATGCAAGAGAGAAAGAAAGAGCGAGAGAAGGAGGAGAGACAGAGACAGAGCCAGAGAGAGGAGAAATAAAACAAACCAACTCACTTCTCCTATGGGTAGGGGAAACCTTGGGGCCACCACTGTGGCCAAGCCCTGAGCCAGGCTCTCACTGAGACCTCAGGGGATTTTGCCCAGCCCTGAGGCTCCCAAATATCTGAGTTCCTCTGAGCCACAAACACTGCCTGGGTGTTTCCCCCATCTTTGCAAACACCACGAGACTAAAAAGATGGGTGGGAACGGCTCCTGCAACACCAGTCCTGACCAAGCTGGCAAACCCCAGCTCGGGGAGCTTTGGAGTCTCCTTCCCCCTGGCCACAGCCCAGTGCCAGGTCCCTGAGAATCCCTGGAAGGGTGAATCCTGCACAGGGCGTCGCTGAGCCCAGCTGAGGGGATCGAAGGGGGTTCAGGGATATTGGGGTGGTGCCAGGATTGTGCCACCATGCCCAGGGCTGGTGACCTCAATTCCTCACAATCCCCTTGCCCCAAATGCACCAATGAATGGTCAGCGAATCCTTGAGGCTGAGGTTCTCTCCACCCATCCCACCGTGTTCTAAATGCCACTTTTCTCCCCCAAAATAGACAGGGGCAGGGTGAAGGGCTGGGATTCTGGGGACCACCACGAAGATGCTGCAAAAGGGATGCGAGGTTTCCACGTCCCCAGGCATCCCAGACTGCTCCACACCTCATCACCTCCTTGTCCCCACGAATAAGCCAAACCCTCCAGCCACAGAGCAGCAAGCTGGAGCCAAAACGGGGGGATTTGGGGTTTTTATTAAAAAAATCCGTTGCTGTTGCAATGGCTGCAGCAGGATCCCTGCCCAGCTGCCCTGCAAGCACTGGGGGACATGGATCTGCTCCAGGGGGATGCAGCAGCCCTGGAGTGGGGGATCCGTGGAGCCCATGCCCAGCCCCGCATCCCAGGAGAGGAACATTAAAGCAGAGAAGATGAAGAAGAAGAAGAGGATGATGAAGAGAGAAAGAGAGGGGTTTCCTCTTTCCCAGGGTGGCATTTTGGCTCTGGCTGGCCATGCCGTGGGCTCGGGCTGTGGGATGCAGGGTTCCCACCCAAACCCTGGAGTCTCCTGCCCTGGAGTGCAGGAAGGCAACGAAGGTAAAAGCACCCCAAATAAACCCAAACTGGTGAAGACTCAGCCTGAAAGGGAAAACACACACTGGGCACTTGTGGAGATGGGAGAGCCAGGGCAGGGATGCTGTCCCCTGCCTCTCACAGACGGGGATGCCCTGGACCTGCCTCTCTCCAGGCAGGAAGATTCAAACCTTTCCCCACTGTAGCCTCCCTCAGTATTTTCCCTGAGCTGGGTTTTTCCCCCCGAAGCGGAGATAAATGCACACATCTC
This sequence comes from Eulacestoma nigropectus, assembly GCA_013397775.1. Taxonomy (NCBI): domain Eukaryota; kingdom Metazoa; phylum Chordata; class Aves; order Passeriformes; genus Eulacestoma; species Eulacestoma nigropectus. The sequence continues at coordinate 590,801 of VZTE01002230.1, forward strand.
CCCAAATTTCTCATTTCTTGCCCCATCCATCCACCCCAAAACCCCCAGTGCCCACTTCTACCCATGGCCACTGCCCCTACTTCTTCCTAATCGTATTTGCCTTCATTACTCGGACACTAATGGGGGACTGAAAGGGAACAGCCGTGCTCGGCCCCTGAATGGAAACAAACACAAATTCGGAGGGCTGAAAGACACAGAAATGCATTCTACCGACAGCACGAGGAGACGGGGAAGAGAAAAGGGGGGAAGAAAGAAAAAAATATTACGTGGACAGGGCAAAAAAATACAAAAATAAAGAACGTAAGAGAAGAGCATGGCTTTGCAGCTAACTGGGGAAAACCATACAAATAAAAAAAAAATTATATATAGCCACCAAAAAGAGACAAAATGAGAGACAGAGAAGGAGAGTGAGAAAGAAAGAGAAAGAAAGTCAGAAAGAAAGAGAAAATAACATTAAATCAAGCTACGGTGCTTTTCAACAGGCTCATCTGCAGAAGTGAACGTGCAGAGGTGGACAAAATACCTACCTTTGGAATTGGCAGTGACAGGAATGCAATAATAAAAAAAGAAAACAATAATCTCCACATTTGGAGGGCAGAATGGGAAAAAGACAAGGACTCTTTAGTACGGCGATCCAGACCCCTCGGCTAATCCCGTTTGCTTTGCTCAGAATTTTTTTAAATTATTTTAAAAAATTGGTCTCTTTAGCTTCTAATTTTTATTATCTTTTTTAAAAATTGTTTGTTTGTTTTTCAATGGAAAGGCTGCGGCCGGCCGCCGAGCGGGGTGGCCGCGGGGGGGTGGCTGGCTGGTGTCTGTAACCCGATCAGGCTGCGGTTCAGCCTTAAGAAGTCACTCTATAACATGGCAAAGTCCCGGACAACATGCAGGGAAGGCGATGGATGGAGGTGGGACACGGCGAGGGATGTTGGGTTTTGTTGGCCCAAAGAAAACCGGAGAGAGAGAGGGGCTGGAGGGTGCGTGTGGGCGAGGAGGAGGAGGAGAGACCCAGGTGGAAGGCTGGGAAGGCAGCAGGGATGGATGGAGGCAGGACTGGGTATTTAAAAGGGAAGGCAACGCCGCGCAGCGCCCCGGGGCACCCCTGGCTCCCGGCGGCTCTGGGGGTGCTGGGGTGGGCACGGCTCACCCGGCGGACGGGCTGAGCCCGGAGCTTTTGGGGGGTCTGCAGGAGGCGGGGAGGGGGCTGGGTACCGAGGATGCTCAGCACTCATCCTGTCGGGATGCAGGATGCGGGATGACCGCAGGGTGCTTGGATAACCTCATCCTGCAGCCGGGGAGGAAAACCATCCCCACGGCAGCAGGATCCAGCCGAGGACACCGGGCAGTTGCCAATTTGAGGAGGAAAAATTCGCTCCCTTTGCAGTGTAGAGCTGCTGGGTTCTCTTCCCTTTTAAATTCCTTCTTCAAAATATAGAAAATGGAAACACAATGTTCAGCGGTCGTAAATATTTAGAAAACACATCAGGTTTTTTGGGTTTTTTTGTTTGTTTTTTTTTTCTTCTCCACATTAACACACACGAAAGCAAAAAATTCTAGAACAACACGACGACGACGGGGTGGGGGGAAATAAAAATAAGAGAAATATATATCGTTTGCATTTCTGTACATCACAAGGGAAAAGAAAAGAAATCATGAGAAAGGAAACTAAAACAAGGGGGCGGGAAAAAAAGCACGTTTCATTGCCCTTCCCTCCCCCTCGTCCCTGCTTCTGCTGAGCAAGAAATGGAAGTGTATATTACCGTTTGGGTTTTTTTCAAATGGGAGGCTAAAGAAAAACACAGATGGGATTAAAAAGAAAAAAAAATAAAAAATAGAAACCAGAGAGAGAAAGGAGAGAGAGAGAGAGAGAGAGAGAAAGAGAGAAAGTTGTTGGAGAAAAGTCCCGCTGGTGCCGGGGAGCCAAGGGAGCTCGACGGCCTGGGTGATGCTGGGGTGGGCAGGGGGAGAGCGGGGCGAGCCGGGCGCCCGGGGGGCAGCGCCTCGGCACCCGAATCCCCCCACGCCCCAGCCGAAACCACAGGAAAGAAGAAAGCAGAGAGGTGCCCCGAGAGGTGGGCAGGGTGCTGGATGCTGCTGGGGGGTGCTGGGCTGGGGAGGGCGAAGGGGATGTGGATGTGGGTTCAGGGGCTCCTGGCCCCATTTTCCGGGGTGCCCCTGGCCCTGCAGGTGTTGGGGTGTCAGTGTTGGGCGCTGCCAGCCCAGGAGCATCCCGGCAGGACCTCAGCTCTGGGAATAAAGTCCCCTGGGGCTACTGGAGACCTGTGTGAGCCCCATTAGTGGAGTCCTGCAGTGCCCTGCTTTCACTCAGCCCTGCTTCCAGCCTCCCGTTAGCCAAAGCAGGCTCCTCACCATCCCAGCACCGGTTAAACTGGGGCTGGCCCCCTGGGCCCGCTGGGTTAGGGCTCAGCCCCACTCAGCAAGGGAGCAGCCCCCCAGGTTTCACCAAGCCCCTCGGGATGCTGAGGTAGAGCTGGGGATGCTCAGCTCCAGTGTCACCTGCCACGAGGACCTCAAGGTCCTAAAATCTGAGCATCCAGCATCAAATCCCCTCCAAACCCTAACTCGGCCAGACGGGGTGTTGGGGTCCTGAGCACTGGTGCTGGCCCCTTGGCATTAGGGAGGGTTTGGGTTAGTGAGGAAACAAGAATTGTCCTGCTTTGCCCATTTCTTGTCTGGGATCAATCCCAGGGAGGTGTTGAGCCCGGTGGTGACCCTGGCAGGTGATGCTGGCCTGCCAAGCCGTCATCCCGGGGGGGTGACACCCGCAGGGCGACGTGTGGCTTTGGGGGAGGGATGACCTGTTGGCCGCCCTGATCCCTGCCTCGAGGTGATGGGCTGGCTCCCCCGGGGAGACCGTGCACCCAGCGCGGGGTTGGTGAGTGCTGGGAGGGTGCAACCCGCACCCCGCATCTCCCCCGTGTGCTCCGGCTGGGCAGGGCGGGGAGCCGAGCGAGTGGGGAAGGAGGGGAGAGGAGAGCAGGGGGGCAGTCCTGTGGAGGGAGGAGGGGAGGGAAGCGAAGAGTGATCCAAGAAAAGCCTACGTACATCCGAGGGCTCCGGGAGCGGGGCGCCGTGGCTGTGGCGGCCGTTCTGGGCGCTGCCCTTGTGCCCGTTCTGGTGCGGCGAGGCCGAGCGCTGGGGCGAGGGGGAGGACGGGCTGCGGCTGGAGCGGGCGCTGCTGCCCTTGGGGCCATCCTGCCGGCGTTTGGGGCTCAGCCTGCGGGGAACCGCAACGTCAGCTGCCGGCACCTCCCGCCCCGAGCCCGGCCTCGCCCTTGGCCCGGCTCCGGTAGAGCCGCCGGCTGCAGCCCAGGCTTTGCCGAGGCCAGAAATGGGGTGAGAACTGGTGCTTTGTGCTTTCTCTAGCTAAAAATTGAAACCCCGTCTGGGGACCACGTTCCCAAATCCTCCAGAGGTGCTTCAGCACCATCCCACTCCGCTCTATACCCATTCTCAGGGATGCCTCTGCCCTCCATCCCCCGGGGTCCCCACCCCTGGCACACCTCTGCCCTCCATCCTCCAAGGTCCCCATCTCTGGGACACCTCTGTCACCCACCTTCTGCCCTCCATCCCCCGGGGTACCCATCCCTGAGACTCCTCTGCCTCCCACCTCCCTGCCCTCCACCACATAAAGGTGCCCATCACAAGGATATCTCTGTCCCTCCCCTCTACCCCACAGGGCCCCATCGCGGAGGCTGGGGGCTGTTGCGGTGGTGGGGACGGGGGTCCCGGGCTGTCCCTACCTGCCGGGGGATTTAGAGCCGCTGTCGTCGGAGGAGAGCGAGGCGCTGTGGGAGCTGCAGGAGCTGCGGCGGTGCGAGCGCCAGGCCGGGGACTCGCTGCGGGACCTGCGGAGAGGGCGGCCGGGGGCCGAGGGACAGGCTGAGCCGCCGCGGGGGACACGCAGGGACACAGAGAGCCCCGCTGCCCCCGCCAGCCCGGCCCCTCACCTCTTGCGCTCTTTGTTTTTCTCTTTCCGTTTGCTCTTGGGGCTTCGGGACCTGCGGGAAGAGCCGAAAGCTGCAGACGTGGGAGCGGGGGCAGCACCTGGAGGTGGCTTTCCCAGCCCCACCAGAGGCACCGAGACTGCGGGAGGAGCGAGGGGAAGGACCTGCCTGGTCTGGAGCTGGGCTGCATTGAGGTTCAAAGCGCGGCGGAGACCCCAGATGGCTTTGGGGGGACTGTGGGGTCGGGTGCATGTTGGTGAGGCCAGGCAGGAGGGAGTGGCAGCGGAAAGGGGGGGACTGGCTCTGCTCAGAAACCTCAGGGCTCGGGCCCATTGTCACCCCATCCACACTTGTTTTGCCCTTGCACCCTTTCTGGCACCCTTTGTCTGTTTTTCACTTCTTTCACCCTAAAATAGCAGTGTTGGCAGAGGGCACCTGCAGAGCAGGGCAACAGCCAAGGTTTGCCCTAGCCACGGCTGCCTGGGATCCCCTCTTCTCCCCTGGGGAACATTCGGGGCCATGTGGGACCCCACAGTCAGCCAGAGTGGCCCTGTGCCACATCCAAGGGAGGAGGACACCCAGCAGCGTCCGGCTGTGGGGTGAGGGGGTCCATCCCGATGGGCAGAGGGGAGGGGGACAGCAGGAGGGCAGGACACAGGGGGTCCCTGGCAGGGGAAGCTGGCAGCTGGTGGCAGTGGGGTGGCTCCTGGCAGCCGTCACTCTTACCTGTGTCTTCTCTTTTTTCGTGACCCCGATTCAGACCTAAGGGATGAAGAGGAGGCAGAGATGAAAGAGACACACTGATCTGGCCAGCGGGGAGCAAAGCCTGGGCAGTGTCCAGGGATGAAGAGAAGGACAGGGGGATGGCCCTGAGGTGGGCTACTGGATGGGGCAGGTGACAGTGGCTGTGAGGAGGTGATGGCCCCATGAAAATCATCAGCGTCCATCCCTACCCATGTCTAAATCCCACCCCAGCCCAAGGGCCTGAGCAGTCCCAACCAGCCCCACCGTCCCCCACCACCCCTGCTGTCCCCAGCCTGCTGTTGTGTCCATCCTACCTGTCACGTCTGTGTTTCTTTCCAGTCTTCTTTTTCTTTTCCTTGCGGATGGGTGAAGAGCTGTCACAGCTAGAGGGGAAGTGGGTGCCCTTGAGCAGGGAGCAAGGGACTCCCCAGCCTCTTCCCCCTGGCCCGGGGGAGTCTGGTCCCACCACCCCCAGTCACATTGCTTTCCCTGGACCACCCCATGGGATGCACTAATATCACATGGCAGTTACTTCCTGGGGGATTTGGGCTGGGGGACAGAAAGGGACTTTTGGCAGAAGGGCTCTGGCTGCCTTCAATTCTGGAATGCCCAAATCCTGCTGTGTCTCATTGCCACCTCGTGGGCTCCACAGCCTCCAGCAGGAGACAAGGTGGCCAATTCCCAGTGGGATTTCAGATGGGTGGTAGAAGCCAGCCTGTGCCCGGTAGCCTTGCAAGCCCAGAGGGGACCCCGCAGCCCACCCAGCCCAGTGGTCACTCACCTGCGCTCTGAGCCGGGTTTCCTCTTTTTGCTGCCATGGGAAAGGCAGAGAAGAAAGGGACATTAGGGACAGCATCCTGACCAGGCAGCCAGTGCTAAGTGGTGAGGTTGTGGGTAGATGGACCCTTCACAGAGCCATATCCTGCCTGGTGCTGTGCCCTGTGGCAGCGAGCTCCTTCCCCACACGGATCAGGCAAGGTCCCAGCAGTGCATGCAGTGGGTGTGTGCACACATGTGCGTGTTGCAGTATCGGTGCATGCAGATGCATTGCACCTCTTAAGGGTGCACATTCAGGGATGTACTGCCCCCAAAGTGGGGTGCCTTGCTCCTCCAGAGCCTGGGGAAAGGCTGAGCTGGGAGGTGAGCCACCCTCCAGAGAGAGGGGACAGCGCAGGGACAGCCGGGGACTCACCGGCTCCGGCGGTGACCCGATTTCTTCTTCTTTTTCTTCTTGGGTGGAGGAGAGGTGGAGCTGCTCGAGCGTCTTTTCAGCCTGTGGGAGACAGCGGACGGGGTTGGGCAAAGAAGAAGGGACAAGCCCCTGACCTCTGTGTCCCTGGATGGGGACCCTGTGCACAGCAGGTCCCCAAAATCCGTGCACACCTGTACTCGCGGTGGCCGCTGTCCTCGCGGTAGCACTCGGCCGAGCAGTCGCACTGCAGCAGGCAGCCCTCTCCGTAGTCGGGATACTCCACCGCGTACTCCTCCCCATCCGCCCCGTGGTGGTTTTCTATCACACTGCCAAAGGAGGAAGAGCGGGATTCATTAGGGGATCCCCATTCTCTGTCTCCCACCGGAGCAGCTGGGGCAGCCCCAATGCAGCTACAGGGGCTGGGGGACATTCTCTCTGCCACAGCGTCCCCAAGGGACCTTGGTCATGTCCCTTGAAGTCCACACATAGCAAAGTCCCAGGGTGGAGGTCTGCTCAGGGTCCTCCTGTGGCTCCAATCGCTGCAGAGATCCCCACTAGGCTGGCACAGGGACACTGTGAGACTCGGGCCAGCATCTCCCCACAGGGTCCAGCCCCAGCTTCATTCGAGCCCCTTTTGGCTTTGCCCAAGTGCTGGGGCTGAGCGGGAGGCTGGGTCAGCCCAGGTGGGTGGCAGGGCTGGATAAGGGTGAGAGGAGTTGGCAGAAGACCAGGAAATTTAGGTGGGAATTGCCCGGGATGTCCTGGGCTTTGAGGCCAGCACCCCGTGGTGCCACCAGCTCAGCACGGGAGCTTCAGGCAGGTAATGGTCAATGTCCCTCCTGGGGCCAGGTGAAGAAGGGGTGGGGGACATCATGCCTAGAGCCATCAGGGTCTCCTCTCTCTCCTGAGTGACTTCGTCAGCATTAATTTTTCCCACTGCCATGGAAACCGGCATGAGGTTGCCATTGACTACCGGGGCTGTGGGCAGGGCTTGGCAGAGGCCTGGCAGCTGGACTAGGACAGTCTCAGGAGTCCCTGCCCAACCTCTCCCTGCTGGCCCCACCTCCCTGCTCCGGCTCTGCCATCAGCCCCAGGAGCAAACCCTACGGGGAGCCTCTCATTTGCTCTTGGGGAATGTAGGACATCCAGGTGCTCTGGAGGGAAACTTAACAGATGGGGACAGGCTCGGAGGGTGCCAGCACCACACCAGCCCACGTGTTTGCTTCCCAAGGGAGATTTGCCCTCAGAAATCGGATGTGAGCTCCTCTGCCCTTCCCAGCCTGGAGGCGAGCAGTCAGCAATGCTGGTGGAGAAGTGCGGCCCCACAGCATCAGTCCCTTGGCAGCCTGGCCAGTGCCTGAGCAAAGGGATGCTCCCAGTCCCAGACTGCAGATCTGACAGTGGCACGTGTTGGCATCCTTGGCCACAGGCAGGCCATGGGCTGTTTAACCTAATTAGGAATGTCTTGGACCGAAACTACAGGAGGCACCCTCCCCCTAACCACAGATGATCGCTCAAGCGGGTCTCGGGCTCCCTTCTGCCCCACAGCCACGGCTTTCTGGGTCCTCTCCAAGTGACTTCTGCTTTGGCCATGTCCCAAGGGTAGGAACAGCCTTTCAACCACCCACCCAACCGTGGGAAGGGGGAGAAAGAGGCAAAGAGAGAAGGGAGCAGGGATAATTCCCTGTGTGTGTGTGTCTCTGCTCCATGAGCAGGCAGTGCTCCATGCCAGAGCCTGCTGCCAGCATCTCACCCATTAGCTGTGCTCAGCAGCTCAAGACCAGCCTTGTGCTGTTCCAATTATCCCTCCCTGCCCAGCACACGCTCGCCTTTGTCTGCAATCCCACCAGCCTGTCCATCAAGCCCTTCTCCTTGGGGACCAGGCTGTACCGAGCTGTGCACACGGAGACGGGAGCTGAGAGAGCACAAAGAGCAAAGCCGGGGACTCAGGTGGTCACAGCTCTGCTCGATGCCTCAGTTTTCCCTGGGGAGTTATGCAGATGATGCTGAGCTCTCGCACTGGCTTTGAAACAGAACCAGCTGGTTCAGACTTACGGTCCCGGCAGCCAAGGACCGAGCGGTAAAAGCCCAGAGCGGTGCTGGAGCAGGACCAGCCCACGAGATGTTCTGCTGAGCGCTCTCCCAGCCACCACAAGGGCTGAGGCTCTTTATTTAAAGCTTATTTAACCCCCTTGTCCAGCCTCTCCATGCAGCACAGACCTTTGGCACGCAGGACATCCTCCAGCAGCTCCGATCCGTGCTGCTTGAAGAGCCACCTCCTTTGGACCCAGCTCCTACCAGCTTCCTCAAGCACCTCCAGCTTTGTTCTCCTCCGAGCAATCCTGTGCTGTGAGACTGCTCCTTACAGCTCAGCACTATTATTTATAGCCCTGGGGCTAATCTTTAATGATTACCCTTCGTTTTGCAAAATCAAGCCTGTAAAGGACAGCCAGGGCTGCCTGGGTAACCTTAAGGCACCTTTGGCTTCCCGATGTGCTCGTTACCGTGCTGACCCTAACGAGCCTGCCAGGAAGATGCCCTGGAGATGACTCCTGCCCCCACCAGCAAAGGCCACTTGTTAACACCTCAGGCTTAATGCTCAGTGACCTGGGCAGGTTGGTTTTCCCCATGCCTCGTTTTTTTCCTGCCTGGAGGAGGATCCTGAATGTTTCATGCTGTCCCAAGCCCACGTGTCCCATCCAGGCAGGGCACAGCCATGTCCCTGTGTCCCTCCCTGCCTGGCGTGCCAGCAGAGTGGTGTGAAGAAGGCTCTCCCTGCCGCCACGGCTTCCCCGCCTCCCCCCTCGCCCTGATTTCCTGACCCTAATGAAGCATTAATATTCAGTGAACCTGCAGCATCTATTCCTGTCCCAAGTGACCTGGTTTCCAGGCTGATGGATAGTGCACGCCAGGCCAGCCATGCTGCCTGGGCCATTAAGCATTGCACTGATAAATCATCATCGAGCCGGGGTGGACCCTGGTGAGGCTGGGGACAGTCCTGTGCAGGGCAGGAGCAGCAACTGGCATGTGCCCAGCAGGAGCTGGGCTGCTTTGGACACCAAATGTGAGCCCTAACCCCCCTTCCAGGGCAGATGCAGCCCCCCAGGACCAGGCACAATCACTGTGAGGAGTGATTAGAAGCAGAGGAACAGTGCAGGAGCTCCTTGGAGAAGCTTCTTCCATGGAGTCCCTGCCCCTGGCTGTTGGGGTGAGCCAAGTGTTGAGACCTTCTGCACTTGGGTTTCATCATCTGGGACAGGAGCACTGCAATGCTGGCCTCTGCACAGCACCCAGAGGTCTCCAAATGACCAGTGCAGGATAACCTTTAACCTCTCTAGAGGTAGGATACTGCCTCAGAGGGGCAAATCCTGCCTCCAGCTGACTGAACAGCCAACCAACCAACCAACCAACCAGCCATCAAATCAGCCAACCAACCAACCAGCCATCAAATCAGCCAAAAAACCACCAAATCAACCAACCAACCAACCAGCTGTCAAATCAGCCAAAAAACCATCACATCAACCAACCAACCACCAAGTCATCAAACCATCAAATCAACCAACCAACCAACCATCAAATCAAACAAACATTGACTCAAATCCAACGACCGACCATCCAACCATCCATCCATCCAACCATCCATCCATCCATCCATCCATCCATCCATCCATCCATCTATCTCTTTATACCCTTTCCATGCCCATCCATCTATCCAGTCATGCCTAGGTATACCCTCATCCAACCTCCCACCTGCCCATTGACACTCAGAGGCAATCCAGGACGTGCCTCTCTGGGATGAGACGCACAGATGGACCAACTGGAAGCTGCCTGACTTACATTTGGCGCCCATGCTGGTCCTCCCTGGTGAGCACACCCTCCTTCTCCATCAGCATTTGCCGAAAGGTCCCCACTTTCTGCCGGATCTCCTCTTCAGAGTACCTGGATGGGCAAAGACATGGTCAGGGCTGCTGTGGTTGAAGCATGGGCTCCCCATGGACCTGCTGAGGACCTCTATACCTTTGCGAGTGACACGTGGCCTACGGGGCCAGTCAAAAGGGGAGGTGGCATGGTGACAGTCATCGGGGCCTGGAGGACAGCAGGAGCTCTGCTCAGTCCCCTGCCACCACTCTATATGCCCTCCTCTCACCAGCCTGCTTCTCCCAGCAGTGCTTGGCAGAGGAAGGGACATCAGGAAGAGGGAAAAGAAAAGGATGACCATGAGGTTGCCATTCCCCGTGACCGCCCCAGGCTTCGGGGCAAGTCCCCATCAAACCCCCTTGGCAGTGCCACCATTGCAGCTGGTGATTCCGGGGTTCACTCCCAGCATCTCTGTCCCATCACGAGCTCCCCCTGCTCGTCCCCGTGATGCTCCAGGGCCCGGCAGCCGCGCCAGCTCTGCGCTAACGCCGAGCGCTGACTCAGGCCCCTGCAGGGTTATTAACGAGAGGCACTAATCACTGTGTCCTGGCATCTGAGAACAGCCACTGCAAACCACAGCGCTCCCGCCATCCCCGAGGTGTCCCTGCGAAGGGACAGGTGACAGCCCTGGGTGGGTGGTCCTGTGCCACATCCCACAGCTGCACAAGGGCACCTGAGCATCCTCCTCAACTAAAAACATCCCAACAGAGGGATGTGGTGGAGACACCCATGATCTCTTGGCATCATCCCAGGGGAGAGGGTGAAGGGAGAGGGATTCCATGACACCACCATGCTGCCACACGAGGAGGGAAGGGGTCGGACTCCGTGTGTGTGTCCCTGTTCTCACCCACAGCCTCTACAGGGGCTGCTCATGGCCCGCCCTTTCCATCACATCCCATCGGCATCGCTGCCACAAGCCCAGAAAACTGGAGGTCACAGCCAGGCCTAGCCCTGCAGCCCCCAAGGCTGGCACTTCACACAGCCTGTGCTGGGGACAGTGATGCCCCTTGCAGTGCTCTGGATGCCCCTAGGTGCCCTGGGTGCAGAGGGGCACATGGCACCACCCAGCCCCCCTGCAGTGTCCATGAAGGGGAATGGCGAGGAGAGGGGAATTAATATTAACGAACTCATTTGCACTGGAAGGCTCTCATTAACTCCCCAGCCGGACTCCGCACAGAAGGAAGGCTGCTAACAGTATGGATGCAGCCTGGCTGCTTCCCCTCACTTTGCACCTGGGCATGGGGAGCCCCAAAACCAGGGCAGCACCCCCAAACGCTGCTCTGCTCCATTCCCTTGATGGCGGTGCCCCCAGCTGGGCAGAGTGGCCACCCCGCAAGGACAGAGCTGCTGGCCCCGGCCATCCCATGGACACCAGCCAGCCCACGGCAGCAGGAAGATGTCTGCCTGAGATGAGCATTCACTGCAGCATATTAAGAACACGGCCAGTGCTCTTGGAGAGGGGACACGAGGCCAAACAGGAGGTGACAGATGGGCCACTGCGGCCGGGCCATTAGCAAATCTGTGGGGGGAGGCCAAGGCGAGGAACTCCCCACCACCTCCAGGGATGGAGGCAGGAGCACCACCAGCCCTTTCCCTCCTGCATTCCCCTGGTGCTGCTTACAACCCTGCTGGAGGGGGTTTGCTTTTGCGTTTAACATATAGAATGGATTTGGGAAGGAAAGAAAATTTGCTGACACTTCTTTTCCGGACAAGGAATCCAGCCTGCAGGCAGGGAATAACGGTGCAGGCAGCCTGGAGTGAGCTACAGCGCAGGCAGGAGGAGCCATCCACCTTTACGGAAACAAGGGAGTGCTTAAATCCCTGCAGAAGCCCCTCTGCTGACACTCACATCCATCCTGGGGGTCTGCCCTCATCAACAACTTCCCCAAAGCCATGGCCAGGAGGCTGCCCCTGGTCCAGGCAGAAACCTCAGGGGTGCAAATCCCTTCTCATGGAACCCCCTCTGGAAAGCCCCTGTGTGGAGGGGGAAGAGCAAGCAGAGGATTAAGCAGGTTGACCAAGATTATTACTGTAATTATATTATCATTTTGGCCTATCGCCATCATCACTGTTATTAATAGCCTTAATGACAGCAAAGCAATTACAGCAATAACAACAATCCTGGTTGCAGTGTTGCTATTACCCATTGCAGTAATGATACTACCAGTAGTAAGATCCCTACTAGGGCTCGGGAACCCGACAGGAGGCTCTGGGCTCCCCAAAGCACCAGGTCAGCCTTATTTATTTCCATAATGACAAATTAGGCACAATCATTATTCCAGCCTGTGTGAGACAATTTAATTCTAGGTCACGCTTGCACTCTTAATGAAAGCCTTGGCGAAGCCTTCCCTCAATCCATTTTCCTTCTCCCCAGCTGACACCAGTCCCCGTCTTCCCAAGTGTGCAGAAGAATTTGCTCCATCCATCAGGTTTTAGAGAGCTGTCAGAAGGATCAGGATGTTTGGCTGCTGCCAGAGACAGCACAGCCATGTCTGGCAGGGATGGGGGTCTCCTTTCTGGCCCCCCAGTCCCTCCTGCCCACCCAGGAAGGGATGTTCTCCAGCCCCATGGGTTTTTCCCTAACCCTTTGTTTCCCAAGGGGAGAGTAAAGGCTGGGGAGCAGCTTGCAGTGCCTGGCCATGGCATTGGCAGGATGGGGGCAGGGGGTCTTATCACCCCAAAACTGGCGAGGAGAAGGAAGACAGGACAAACTGAAGCCCCAAAACAGCCTCTCCTGTGACTAACCCCAGCTCTCCTCTGGGATCTCACAATCCAGGCATATGAGGCACAGGATAGGTGGCACTGATGACTTGTACAACCATGAGCAACTTCACTACTCCTTCCTGCTTTGGCTTTCCCTGCAGGACAAGCTGGGAGCCCAAACATCCAAGCAGGCAAAGTGGATGAACTCCTAGGTCTGCATGACTTGGAGGCATTTCCCTTCACAGACCAACCCACCAAAGCTGTTTAATTCACCCAAAAGCGGATTTACTTCCAAACGGGGACATTTGCCACATCAAAGTATTTTTTAAAGGGGGAAAACAAGGTGCAAACAGATCAAAAGGATCCCAGCCCCGATGTCCCCGCCACTCACCCCTGCTCCTCCATCATCTCCTGCAGCTCCATGCACTTCAGCTCCACCCGCCGCTTGCGCTCATGGTCCAGGATTTCCCGGTGAGCCTTCTTCACCATGCTGGGCTCCACCAGCCGCACCTCCTCCTCGCCCTTGTGCCACGTTCCCGAGGCGCTGGGCTGGGGGAAGCCGTTGGAGGCTTCCTGGGGCGAAGGCACGTCGGCCCCATTGTTGTAGAGAGCCATGATCACCTGGGAGGGGGAGAAAGAGTCAGGGTCAGTCCCTGCCCTGAGTGGTTCTCCTCCCACCTCATGACAGTGAGGGGACCCTGCCAGGACCTGAGGGTGAAATCAGTCTTGAAAGCAGGTTGATGGGGACAGTGACTGTGACATCTCCCTGCACCTTGCTTCAGTTTCCTCATCCTCAAAGCAAGGCTGGGACTACTCCCATCACCATGCCAAGAAGGCTGGCTCCTGGGAAAGAGAGGAGGATGCTCTGCTCCAGCCTCGTACCGGAAAAACCTGGCCAAGTGTGGGTCTGTGGGACCCAGGAATATACAGCAGCAGCAGGACAGGTGGGCAGGGGTCCCTCCCAGTCCCATGGACCCCACTGTCAGCCAGTGGGGGTTTGGAGCAGGGATAGGCATCCATCCTCACAGTCCTCTAGGGACACTGTCCCCACTCAGCAAGGGAGTGGACACACAGACCTCAGATATCCTCTTGCATTTCCCAGCTGCACTGTCTGGTTTGGCTGCAGTGGTGGGACATCCTGATGCCTGGCTCAGGCAGCAAACACTTGCTGATGCCCTTGGGCCATGGCCTGGCACCCTCTGCCATGGCCCAGTGTGGGCTGAAAGGGGAGATGAGGATCTCCACCAGCTTCTGCCCCCCTGCCTTCTCTCTGCTCTTTCACCTTCACGTGTCTCTGCCTCCTCTTTCCACCACCACAGTCAGTGTGTCTCCTCCCTTGGCTCCAAAAATAACCCCTCGGAAGAGGACAACCGTTCCCAAGCAGCACTGCCGTGCCAAGGCTCCGGCTGATGCTCCCTGAGCCTGAGGGAGGAGATGCTCCCAAATCTCCTGGATCAACCAGACAGACACAGCCCTGTCTCAGCGCCCCCAGGCCATCGGCACATGGCTGAGCACCCATTCCTCACTGTCCCTGTTGTCCTGCCATGCCCCAGCTCCCCTGCCCAGTGCTCCAGCCCTCTCCCGAGCATGGGCTGCTCCCACTGGAGAGCTGCTGCCTTAACCACCAGCTCCACCAGGCTGCAGAGGCACCAGTTGGGCTATACAGGGGTTTTACACAAAGAGAAACGATCAGGAGTAAAGGAAGAGCATCCTGCCTCACTCGCCAAGCTGGATTTGGGCTTGGAGATGCAGCTTCTGCCAGCAGCCACTTCTCTGAGGTGTTTCTATCCCAGGGATCCTGCCGGAGAGGCTTTTCCAAGGATGGGTGTTGCCTGCACGTCATCTCCTCTATGGGAAGCAGCCAATCCTTGGGTGGCTGACACACGCTGCCCATGGAGGATGGGGCAAACACTGGCCCAGGGAAGGAGGGATCCCTAAGCTCAGCAGAGGCATGAAGGGCAGATGGACCATGGACTGATCCGCACTGTTTCGAGCCCAGGAAAGGCTTGCCTTTCCTACTGTGCCATTCCACCAGGATACCAGGCAGCTCAGAGCTTTCCATGGCCATGCCAGTGGGGACAGAGCCAGGGTGGGAATGCAAATCACCCACGAGGGGCTTTGACGATGTTTCTTTGCTGTTTGAGGAGAGAAAATACCTCGGAGCCCTCCCTGGGGTGGTGGGGATCCCAACCTGGCCAGAAGGCGTCTCCCATCCCACAGCATCCCCAAAAGACATCCCTGACTTTCCCACTGCCACTGGCTGCCCCACGCAGTCATTTATCTCCTGACAAGCCTGCCCAGGGAGGACAGCAGCTAAATGCTTAATTACAAGGCTTTCTCCCCCTTTTTTCCCCCTCATTACTACCATGCAGAGAGGAGCCAGCAGCCTTTATTTCCGCAGAGGCACGGGGGAGATCCTGCTGGTGCAGCAGGAGCCAGCCAGGGCTCTGCACTCCTGAATGCTCATCTCTGCAACTGGAGGGTCCCTCGGTCCCCCCTTGCCTGCAGCACCCACATTTCAAACCCTGTGACACCCCACAGCCCCACTCAGCCCTCCCTGCCCACCCTGAACCCAGCCCCCTCCATACCCCAGGGTGGCTCCAGGCTGGAGAACAGAGATATGCTGCAGAAAAACCTGCCTTGGGGGCTCCTCTCCCTCCTCCCACCAGGACAAGAAGCCAAAAACCTGGAAGGAAATTAGGGAAAGGGGGAAGCTCCCCACTTAGAAACCTTCCCCCACAGAGGGGCTCAGGGAAGAAGAGGGGAAAGGAGAGGATGTTTCCTGCAGCAGCCTCTGCTTGCTTGTCCCCAGTGGGAATTCATTTTATCCTGAGCCCAGCAGTGGATAAATTCATTGCTGAGAAACCTTGAGAGTGTGTGGAATATAGAGCTGGGCAGGTAGATGGAGATAGACTGGCAGCAGGATCGGTACCTGTGGGAGAAGGCTGCATGGGGGGGGAGGCACGCAGATCCGCCAGGAAATGCTCCCTGTTTCCATGAAAAGGATGGAGCTGGAGAAATCCCCCTTGCACCTGGGGCCAGGAAGGTGGAGCCAGACTGGGGATGGACATCCCAGTGTCTCCTCAGCCCTGAGCACTATCCACCGTGGGAGCTGCCACCGGCCCCCTGTCTCAGCCACAGCACAGGCAGGGAAACAAAGGAATGGGAAAAACCCACCCAGAGCCTTCCTCCAGCTCTCCAGAGGGGCCCTGGGTGCCAAACAGAGCCAGCCCTACACTGCTGGTGACAATGGGGACAAGGACAGAGGGAGCCCATGTCCCCCAGCTGGGTCTGTGCTCTCCCTGCCCCACAAGGAGAACCCCAGCGATGCCCTGCACCCGCAAGGGACAGCTCAGAGACACGGAGTGGCTGCCACCACCACAGCCTCAATCCATCGGCCACCACACAGGGACCACCCGGCTCTGCCAGCACCAAAACCGGCACCAAACCCATCAGCACAGCCCTGTCCAAACAGCAGTGGTTTTCTGCCTGGCTCAGCGCTACCCCGATAATAAAGATGATGGTTAAATATTTCATTATCTGCAGTAATTACCCACAAAACATCAATCACTGGCAGCCGCTGCCCGGCTGCCTCGCCCAGAGGGAGAGGAGGCATCCTGGGGTGAGCTCTGTGTCTCCACAGACTCCCAAAGGCTGCAGGATGTAGCTGGGGATAGTTGCCAGCATCCATTCCCACCTCCCAAATTCCCGTACTGCCACCCAGGAGGGCCCAAACCCCCTGGCACCATGGGCTGGAAACTCCTGAGCAAATCCCTCTCTTCCCATATTAACCAGGCATTCGCCCACGTGTTTTGGGATCCTGATCCTCCTCCCACGTTCCACCTTGGGCCTTGGGGAGGTCAATCCAGCTTTTCAGCTTGCAGGTGCTTTCTGATGCCTGGATTAGAGCTTTTTGAAGTGTTCAGAGATGCCCCATTCTCCATCCTCATCTCCATTCTCCATCACCATCCTCCATCCTCATCCCTATTCTCCATTCTCCTCCTCAGCCCCATCTTCCATCTTCATCCCTATTTTCCATTCTCCTCCTCCTCACCTTCCACCACCATCCTCCATCCCATGCCTGGGTCTCTCCCTCTCTCCCAGCCATGCTCCACGCCCAGGGTGTGGAGGACCTGGGCACCCACAGTGCCAGCTCGGTGACTGCCAGGAGAGACAGAAGGACGGACACACTGCATTGTGCCCATCACACAGCCAGGACAGGCCCTGCCAGCTTGGGGTGCAAGGCCCGGCCTCGCCATCCTGCCAGGTTTTGGGGTTGCTGTTTTCCAGCCAAGCTGTGAACGGAGCTCACTCCCTGTGGGCTGGGGTGGGGTGGCCCCAGGATGTGACCGTCCCCATGTCCCTGCCCTGGGGCCGTCCCACTTGGGCTTTGTCCAGCTCACAGGTTCAGAACTCCAGCCCGAAAGGAAAAAAGCAAAATGACGGGGAAAAGAGTGTTATTTCACCAAACTGCTTTGGGCCTTTTATTTCCCAGCCCAGAACAAGCCCCTTCCCAGCCAGCTCTGCTGAAATCCCCCCTTGGGCCCCGCTCAGCCCCCGGGCCATGCCCGCAGCCCCCGGCGCTGAGCAGCCGCCGCCGCAGGGCCCGGCCGCCGTACTGCGGAT
Source organism: Eulacestoma nigropectus (assembly GCA_013397775.1). Classification (NCBI taxonomy): domain Eukaryota; kingdom Metazoa; phylum Chordata; class Aves; order Passeriformes; genus Eulacestoma; species Eulacestoma nigropectus. Next base: position 607,952 of record VZTE01002230.1, read on the forward strand.
GGAGCCGCGTCCCGGGGGGAGCGGGGATGGCAGCGGGGGGGCCGGCAGCGCCTGGATGCTCTCCCGGGCGCCTGGGTGCTCTCCCGGCATCTCTCCCTCGCTGGGGAAAGGCGGCAGCGGTCCCCGGGCATCCTGCCCCCTCCCCGTGCCTCGGTGCTAATTAAAGCCGCCTCCGGCCGGTGCTCCATTAATTCTCGCCACATCCAGCTGCACCAGCCGGGGCGGCCGTGAGCGCCCGCGTGCCGGGATGCGGGCACGGGATGCGGGCAGCGAGCCCAGCACGGCGGCTCCCTGGACCACTCATGCACCGAGCGTGCCAGAGCTCGGCCCCAACACGCCAGGGACAGCCCGGACGAGGTGAGGATGCTCCAGTCACTCCAGAGAGGCTCGGAGAGGTGGTCCCCATGGTTCTCCTGCCTGTTGGGATCTCATCAGGACACACCGCCACCGACTGAAACCATAATCCTGTCCCTGAGCATGTACAGCCCCATCCCAGGCTGCTCCCTGTCCATGCTGTGGCTACAGCTGTGAGAAGATTTTTTTTTCAGGACACAAAATATGCCAGAACACCATAGCCAGGCAGTCAGCCTCCTCTAAACACCCAGCTGGAGTTACAAGGGGGAAAAGTCCGGGGTTGCTGCCATTAATTGGGCTGACCTTCTCCGGAGCTGCCTTCCAGTGCCAAAAACCATGAGTCAGACCTTCAAGAACGAGGAAAAAAGGCAAATCTAGCTTTAAAAGTGCAGCCATTCCGGGGCTCGTTAGCGCTGCCCTCCAGCCCCAAGCCCCAGGGATGATGCCTGTGGGAAGGAGTTGGTGACAGCCGTCCCAGTGCTTCCATCCCTATTTCCCCAAGCCCAGGGCATCCTTTCCTATAGCTGCCCGACCAAAATTTGACACCTCACAGACTTTAAAGCAATTAGTAAAGGATATATGGATGCTGGCTGGGGGGTCGGGAGCTGCAGCTGTTTGTGCATACATACCTACGTCTGTGCAGATATATATATATATATAATTTTTTTTTTTTTAAATAGATGAGGAGGCTGGTGGAGAAGCTAAACAGTTGCTAAGCAACTGGGCTCCTTCCTGGCTTGGGGATGTAGGGATGGGGGAGCCAGGCTTAGGGACTGGTCCCCCGCCGGACAAGCATCACACAGGGGTGTGGGCACAGAGATCCCTTGGAGATGATCCAGAGAAAAGGGCACAATGGAGGGTGAGGAGCCAGGATTTACCCCTGTCCCCAGAATGCCATGGCTGAAGCCCCCCCAGCCTGAACCCCTTGGGCTGTTGGCTGTCGAGAAGCTTCGTTCTCAGCTCTGGCTGGAGAAGAGCTGGTGGGAAAGGGGTCACACCATGACAGGGAGCGGCCCCAGGATCCACGCGGTGACCCCATTCCTGAATCAGGGATGAGGGAAACGAGGAGCGCATCCACGTGGCAGCAGCAATCCCCCCATGCCGAGTGGAGAGGCAGCAGATCCAGGTGATGGATTTTCCTATGGGATCCCCAGCCCCGTGCCCCTCTGGCCACACTTTCCTCATCCCCTTGGGAATGCCCTGCCAGACCTTTCCCAAACAGGAGGTGCTTAAATAAGGAATGGGGATGGAGAGGGGGAACAGCCAGGCCAGGTTTTGCATCTTTGGGACCATTTGCTTTGCTGGGCAAGGAGTCAGGAGGAGACACAGTCAGCCCCAGGCCCATCACCCCTCTGAGGAAGGGGAGTAATAACACTACTACAAATAAAAGCAATTATTGAGCACATGGAGGAGCAGGGGGATGACTGTCACAATGAGGTCACCTTCCCCAATGGGGACACAATCCCAGCGAACAACCCCGGGGGCTGAGCGCTGCAGGTATGGGGGGGTCACAGCCAGTGCAGGGGGAGCATCCAGCTGGGAATCCCCCCCACCATCCCCCCCCGTGGCTGCCTGGGTGGTTGTGTAACGGGAGGAGCTATTCCGGGGTTTGAGCACATTATATAAGCCACGGGCCACCTGGCCGGGGAAAACGGGAGCTGGGAGACAGGAAGGAGGAGGAGGAGGAGAAAGAGCTCTGGGGATTGGGGACCCCCACATCCGGCAGACCCTCAGCATAAGGACTAAGCCCATAGGGTGACCTGCACCCCGCAGGCATCCCCTGCCCAGAGATATGGGCTGAGCACCCTCTGCTCCCTCTTCCAGCAGCCTCCAGGACCCGCTGCCACACATCCGCCCGCAACTGGATCTGGCCCCTGGGGCACGAGACCCTTTGTCCAGGGGAAAAGCATCATTTTCTTGGCATCAGGGACAAAGCCAACCAAGACCCCTGCACCCCTCTGCCTGGCAAAACCCTTGCTTACCATTCCCAACAGTGACCAAAGACCAAAGGTTCCCTTAAAATCCGCACAGCTTCTGGCTCTGAAAGTCCCCGATGCTCCCTGCATGTGTTGCCAGGATGAGTCCTGGGGCAGGGGGAGGCAAGTGGGATGCCAGGGGGATTTAGGGGAAAGCAGGTGAGACACAGGAGGTGGCACTGTGTGAGGCCATGCTGGCAGAGCGGGACAGAGCGATGACGATGTGTGTTTGGACACAAACACTGTCCCCAAAATCCCCCCCAGCGGGGGTGTCCCTGTGCTCCCGCCAGAGAAGAATCCACATGCCAGGGCAAGAAGACCAGTCAGGGCATGAGCACCTGCACCCTCGGAGAAGGTCCTTGACATCTGTCATCAACCTGAGACACCTCCAAATGCTGCCAGCCCCCAGGTGAGCCCCCTACAGCAGTGGGAGCACAGGCAAACCAAGATACATCCAGTCTGAAATCTTGCTCTGGAGGGAATGAATGAACCTGTGTCCTCTGAAAGCCACCTGCCCCCCCTGAGCCATGGCCTGACCCCTCGCCACCAGCCCCCTGCATGGCAGAGCCCGGACATCCCTGAGGACAAACCTGATCTGGGAAGGAGAAGCACAAAACACTCCCAAAAGACGAGCAGTTGAGTTGCTGCTGTGGCTCCCCGCTGCCAAGCCTTGCCCCTCTCCTTCCTTCATGCAACACCCACAGGGTTTGAAATCTCATCAGCCAAACCCTCCCCAGCACAGCCTGGGGGTCCAGGCAGCAGAGAGAGGGGCTTTGTGGACCTTGTCTCAGCCTCGTCTCCCACCTGCACCACACAAGGCACCAGCGTCTGCTGAGGGCTCAGCACTGTCCCGTCCTTCCCGGCCAAAAACCTCCTGCTGGGGGTCACCCACTGTCCCAGTCCAGCCTGTCTCCCCCCAGCATGGAAAAGAGGGATGTGGGTGCCCCCNAAGGGGGGAGGGGGGCCCCCCCCCCAGCCACTCCCGCAGCACCAGGGAGCCCCCGGCACATCCACGTCCCTGGAGGGACCCCCTGTGCCCCAAAAAGCACCTCATCTCCGGACTCCTCGCCCCATCCCACACCCCCAGGAGCATCAAACCTCACGGGGGGACACCCCCGGCACACCCCTCCCGGTGGGGTCCCCAGCTGTCCCAGCACCCACAACACGATGCACGCCTCACCCATCTCTTCCATCCATGTCCCTTCGGAGACCCCAATTCCCAGCCCCCTGAGGGGCAGCGCCCCACCAATCCCCATCCCTGGGGGTCCTCAGCC
>VZTE01002231.1:0-28466 GCA_013397775.1 Eulacestoma nigropectus
CCACTGGGACACGCTGAGATCCCCTGGGACCCAGAAGGACCTGCTGGGATCCACTGGGGCATACTGGGATCCACTGGGATCTGCTGAGATCTGCTAGGAGCTGTTGGGATCTGCCGGGATCCTCTGGGATCTGCTGGGATCCACTAGGATGTGCTGGGATCCACTGGGGCATACTGGGATCCACTGGGATCTGCTGAGATCTGCTAGGAGCTGTTGGAATCTGCTGGGATCCTCTGGGATCTGCTGGGACACGCTGAGATCCCCTGGGACCCAGAAGGACCTGCTGGGATCCACTGGGGCACACTGGGATCTGCTGGAACCCACCAGGATCTGCTGGGATCCATTGGGAGATGCTGGGATCTTCTGGGACTGACTAGGACCAGGATCTGGTGGGATCCATTGGGAGATAACTGGGATCTTCTNCTCTGGGATCTGCTGGGATATGCTGAGATCCCCTGGGACCCAGAAGGACCTGCTGGGATCCATTGGGAGATGCTGGGATCTTCTGGGACTGACTAGGACCAGGATCTGGTGGGATCCATTGGGAGATAACTGGGATCTTCTGGGACACACTGAGATCCTCTGGGACCTACAGGGACCCACTGGGGCACACTGGGATCTGCTGGAACCCACTAGGATCTGCTGGGATCCATTGGGAGATGCTGGGAATTTTTGGGACCCACTGAGACCTGCTGGGATCCTCTAGGACTCATTGGGATCTGCTGGGATCCACTGGAAAACACTGGGATCCCCTGGGACCTGCTGGGATCCCCTGGGACTCACTGGGACCCTCTGGGATCCTCTAGGACTCACTGGGATCTGCTGGGATCCACTGGAACACACTGGGATCCCCTGGGACCNCTGCTGGGATCCCCTGGGACCTGCTGGGATCCCCTGGGACTCACTGGGACCCTCTGGGATCCTCTAGGACTCACTGGGATCTGCTGGGATCCACTGGAACACCCTGGGACCTGCTGGGATCGTTTAGGACTCACGGGGATCCATTGGGACATGCTCGGAATCCACCCAGGTTGCTCCAAGCCCCGTCCAGCCTGGCCTCGGGCACTTCCAGGGATGGGGTGTCCATGGAATAATCTGTGCCAGCGCCTCCCCACCCTCCCGGGGAGGAATTCCTTCCCAAATCCCACGAATTCCTGAGGAAGGTGCGGCAGTTTCTGCTCTGCGTGATTCACTTACACCAGACGACGGTGAAGGCGAAGAACTGTGATTTTTTTTTTTTTTTTTAAATTTTTTTTTTACCGAGAAGCAATCGCCAAGGATGCTCCTAAGGCCAAACTGCTTTTTGTCAGCACCCCCAGATCAGTCACATCCAGGACACCATAAATACCGGTCCAGAAGGATGCCAAAAGCACGGAAGTTTCACTGATTCCTGGGAGATCGGGAAGCAAAGCTCACATGACACCAATATTTCAGTCACAGCCCTGCCCGTACCACACCTCCCCCGTGCAAATTGGCTTTTTAGTTTCTAACTAAGTGGGAATAATTCGCATCCAGGCGCGGGTTTGTTAATGAAGGTGATTAACTCCGGGTTTCCCTCTCTCTCTCTCTCTCGGCAGCCACGGCCCTGCAGCAGCAGAATCGCTTCCTCCTCTCCTCCAGGGAAGGTGGGAGCCCAGCGATGGGAGTGGGATGACTTTGGAGGGCACCAACAAGAAGGGGCTGCTCACACGTGTCCAGAACCTCTCGTGGATGGTTTGTAGGACCAGAGCCTGATGGGACTCGTGGGAAAAGCTGCTTTTTTCCACGGAAAATGGCTCCAAAATCCCTCAAAAAAAAAGCACTTTGGAATTTTTTTTAATACCCAAACAGTTCTCGGTGCTCCAAGCCCTTCCTGCTTGGATAAAAGTCGTTTTTAGCAGAATTTCCTGGAATTTTCCTGGATTTTTTTACCTTTTTGCCTCAAGTTGTGCTTAAATTTAAAGCTGGGCTTAAGCTCAGGACCCAAATCCAGGTCCTGGAAGGGGAGAGGGAGCAGGGAAAGAATGGGAATCAACCCCAGGAATTTCCCAAGAGGGAAAAACGAACTCGGGACAGGTCAGAATCCAAGAAAAGGCAGGAAAAGAAAGGGAAAAAATGGGAATTTGGGATAAAACCCACCCAAGATAAAATCAAATTCTCAGTATTCCTTCAATAAAGCTGGGAATTTTCCTCAGAATTGTGGAATATTGCCAGGATATTCCCAGTATTTCCAGGGATCAGCATTCCTGTCGCGTCCCAAATTTTCTGTGCCGCTTCCTGGCTGATGATTGAATTTAGGGTGGACAACTGACCACAAGAGCCTGGCTGGGTGCTGGGTGTCCCCTCTGCCAGGTGCCCACGCCCTGGGGCTCTGCAGGTGGCAGGAGGGGTCCCTGCAGGTGACACTGTGCCAGGAGAGGCTGAACAGCTCTTGTACCTCCCCTTTCCCTTTCCAGCTCCGCCTGAGCCGTGCTGGAAGAGTCTTTGAAGATCCACAGCCCAAAATCCCGTTCAGGGCTGGATTTCCACCAGTTCCAGGGACACCCTGGCCATGAAGAGTTTTATGGCGAGTCTTTAATGAATTTCCCCATTAATCTCCTCCCCTCGTGCTGGGGCTGTTCTGTCCCCCACGCCCACTCGGGGCCACTGTTGCTCTGTGGTTCTCATCCCAGCCAAAGCTCCGGGCAGAGCCCGTGGCAGAGCAGGGAACGGAAGGTCCAGGGCCAGCCAAACAGAGGGAGGTTTGGGAAAATAAAACAGGGTTATCACAAGGCCCATGGGGCCAGTTTGCCGAGGGCCTTGCTGGGCTCTTCCTGCAGCCAAAACGAAGGGATTGGTCCAAAATGTTGTTGGAGAGTCCCCTCTGAGCTGCCCAAAGTGGGGCGTGTTAAAGGCAGGGACTGAGCAGGCTTTGGGCTCTGGAGCTTTGGAGGGGGTGTCCCAGGAGGTTCAGGAGCCAGAGGAGGAGGCTCTGCTCCTCAGCCAGGGACCGGGGCCAGGCAGCTGAAGGGGCCCAGGAATGGCTCAGGGCAGGGAAAGGTGCTCCCTCCCTGCAGAGCTCAGCCCTGCAGTGAGGGGGGTCACAGAGAGCATCTCTGAACCCCTTTTTGGGGCAGTTTATGGAATATTTCCACATGCAGACTGGCCCAGGGAGTGTCCTGCAGGGGCAAGCAAAGCTCACCCACAACAAACATGAATTTCCTGAGGCTTTGGAGGACATGCAGCCACCTGGTACTTTGCTCCTCGTTGTCCCTTGGATTGCCCAAGTCGAGCACGAGCATCCAGGGGGAATGGGAGAGTGAGCTTGGATTTGCTGCATCCTGCAGAGCCCGGGCTCCACGTCCCTGTGCTGGGGACAGGCTGAGCCCGTGCCGCCAGCACGCTCAAACTCACACGGAGCCGCAATAATCAACACAGGCAGAAAGGCCACCAGCACAGCCAGCCCCGCCAGGCTCCCGCTGTGCCTCCCTCCAGCTGAGCAGGATAAAAACCCCCATTAGTGGAAAACACAAATAAACATGCAGATCCCTCCAGTAACTTCAAACGAGGCCTAAAAGCAGCTTAAGGTCCAGCCCAGTTCCTTTTCTCAGACTCAGCAGCACCTCCTCACAGCAGCAAGGGAAGCTGAACTCCAGTCATATCCTTTTCATAATTATATGCTTAATATTAGCAGGTGCTTTTTGTCATCTTGCCTGGTTAATGCTCGAATTGGAGGAATAGAAACACCTTAATGGGATGAATAAACATGAGCCAGGGCTGCAGCAGCGGGAGGAGCAGGGATGGGGCTCTTTGCTGACGGGGCCTCAGCGGCACATCCAGACCCAGGCTGGACTCCACAACCGGGACTGGCACGGGCCAGTGCAGCCAGACACCAGCAAGGAGCCCAAATCCTCTGGGGGATTGTCCTGAGCAGCAGCTCTGGACAGGCTTTGCCAGCCCCAGTTCTGTGGGAAGGAGCAGGATCTCTCCACAGCCCCCCAAGCCCCAGCCTAGGGCTCACATCGTTCCTGTTCTGCTGGGAATGCTGGGTGATGTTACCCTGCTTCTCCTAAATTCACTGACAGGACAAGGGGGAGTGGATTCAAACTGACAAAGAGGAGGTTTTGATGGGATACTGGGCAGAAATTCTTTACTCTGAAGGTGGGGAGGCCCTGGCACAGGGTGCCCAGAGAAGCTGTGGCTGCCCCTGGATCCCTGGGAGTGTCCAAGGTCAGGCTGGACGGGGTTTGGAGCAGCCTGGGGTAGGGGAAGGTGTCCCTGCCCATGGCACGGGTGGGAGGAGATGATCTTTAATGTTCCTTCCAACCCAAACCATTCTGGGATTCTTTGATTCTATGACTTCAACCTGTCTGAGCTTTCCCAGATGTTTAATGACAATTTAGCATCTGCAGCCAGTGAGATTCGCAATGCCCCTGCAAGGATTCCTTTCCTTTCCCAATAAATATATCTCTATATGTGTATATACATGTTTGTGTGTATAAAACTCAGCCCTGCCAGTTCTCCCTGGCTGCACAGCTCTTCACTGGTATTTCAGCTTCCTAAACAGCAACCCATATTTCAGAGCCTATTAATAGCCACTGCTGCCAAATTCCCCTGCTCCTGCTCTGAAGAATCCATGGATTTTACTTCCCTTGTAAACCTGTTGTGCCTCCGTTTCCCCCGGACCGCGCTCCTGAAGGGGGGGTGACGATTTGCACCGCTGATAAATCTGGGTTTGGTGGTGCTGAGCTGGCTCTGAGTTACGGAGGATCCGCGGAGGATCAGGACAAGGTGTGACAGCTCCCACCTGCTGAGCGTGGGGGACGTCCAGCCCCACGCAGGGATGAGCCAATAAAGGGAACATGAGCCAGGCTGGGACAAAGTTGCTGCATTTAATGATGAGATTTCTAAAGGCACTGCAGGCGCTCGCACCTGCTGACCCCGGAGCGCTGCGCCGAGCCAATATTTGCTCCTGGTCTGCAAACTCAGGGAGTTTGGGGAAAGGCTGGGGTGCTCTGGATGTGATCGTCAAGCCTTGCTGACAGCTCAATTTATCACCGGGCAGCTTGCAGCGTTTTGACTCGGCAGAACGTTCCCCCTCGTCGTTGCCTGCGTTTTACTCCCGGTGAAAAATCTCCGGCGAGATTCCCGGCGACAGCTCCCTTTGCATTCCTGGCGCACACTCAGCCAGCCAAGCAAGGCTGTAAATAATTGAGCACCCATCATTCCCTTTGCAGTCCCCACCAGCACCAGCCTGGTTTGCTCTCAACAGCAAATATTTAGTGAGGTAATCAATCCAAGGAAAAAATCTTAATTTGGATAAGAAAATTAAATGTTTTTCCCAGATCTTCTATCTGATTATCTCTGGCATCCATCCTGCTGTTCTCAGGGTAGGTGCTGTACCAGGAGATAATTATGAGGATCACAGAAGCAGTTCAATTAACTGCAGCTAATGCTTCTTATTAGCATTTTGCTGGGGCTTGTGGAGTTTTTCAGCTGAAACAGATAAACAAGCTCAAACATTCGCATAGGAAAGCTCAGACAAAAACAGAAACAAAGGGCCGGGGAGGCTGTCAGGGAAAGCCCAGAGCAGCTCAGGAGAGCAGGGGCTGGCTGCAAACGTTGGGATCTCGCAGCTCTCGGGGCACGGATGCAGTGCCTGGGTTTTGGGAGCTTCAGCATCTGGCCAGGAGCACACGTGGGGCACAGCTGGGACAGGATGGAACATCCTCAGGGAACCCCTCAGCCCACCCACCCCCTGCTCCAGCTCCGCTGCCCAGCTCAGGAATTCCTGTCCCTGGGCTCACCTGCCCCAGGTGTGGGCACTGCCGCTCCTGCTCCCACAGGAACCAGGCAGCAGCACGTTCCCTGTGGAGCTGTGTCCCCACAGTGTCCTCCTGGATGGGGCAGAGGCATCGCCCCCCGACCGTGTGGCACCGCCTCGGTGACAGGCGGCACCTGGAAGTGCTGTCACCCTCCGAGGGAGATGCCGGCTGTCCTGGCATGTCCCTCGGGGCAGGATGGCAGGAGGACACGGCCTTTCACCTCTCCTGTGCCTGGGGACGCCCGGGCTCACACATCTCCATTTGCAGGTGGAGTTGCAGCCCGCAGGACACCCCAGAAGTGTCCCCAGGGCCAGGACGGTGCCTCAGAGACAGACGAGTCCCAGCCCTGCTCCCAGCGGGGCTGTTCCGTGCTCAGCAGCCCCTGGAGCATCGGCCCAAGGCAGAGGTGCAGCTCTGCCAGCATCCAAATCCGTGTCCTCAACTTCCACATCGGCTCTCCAGGCTGCCCTGGCTGCCCTCCCTTCCCTGGCACCTCCTGACAGGCTGCTCTCTGTGCTTCCAATCGCCCGGGGCCAGCAGGCAGCGAGGTTTCTCCAAGTTCAGGGCTTTATTCTGGTGCAGTTCTGCCCCTCAGGGCTGACACCCTTCAGTGCTGACAGCCCACCCCTGATGAGGGCAGGTGGGACTGCAGGTGAGGCGTTGGTGTTTAACCAGCAGTGCCCCACTCCTGAGGCTGGGCTGGTCCTGCAAACCTCCAGCTTTCTCCCCGAGACTTCGTGAATTATCCGGTCTTTGAAATGAGGCAACTTCATACTTTTTACTTCCAGCTCCTTTCCAAGTCATCTCTGATTATTTTTTCCTGGTTTCCTTGAGCTCATTCTCTCCGTGCCTCATTTCTCATCCTTCCTGGTGCCTGCAGAGCTGCGGTTTGCTGTCCTGGAGCTCCAGGGCTTGGCTGTTTCCACGCTTCACCTCGGTGGTGTGGGAAACCCTCACGGTCCTGTCAGTACAAATACCTGAGAATCTTCCTGGCTGCAGTTCCCAGGCTGCTCCATCCTCAGGGACAGCCCAGCCTCACATCTGTCCCCGGCAGCGCACGGCTGAGCACCTCTGCCAACCCTCAGTGACGGCACCGAGGCAGAGCCGTGTCCTTCTGCTGCTTCCAAAGGCTCGGGAGTGGAGGGAGCAGCTGCGGGGGAGAGCACAAAGCACAGTGAGACACCAAGTCCCATCTGTGCCCTGCCTGTGACAGGCTGAGCTGTCCTGGGAGAGGCACCCAGGGCACAGGGAACACCCCAGTCCCTCCCAGGGCTGTGACTGGTGCTGCTGGGGTGCTGCATCTCCAGGATAGGCACCTCCCCAGGCTCAGGCCCATGGAACATTTCCAATTTTCCCCGCTGTGGCAAAGGCTGGAGAGGCTTTTTGGCCTGGGTGCGGTGTCCTGGGGGCTCGGATGTGCCCAGGGGTTGGTGGGAGGATGTTGCAGGGGTGGGATGTGCCTGGGAGCCCCGTGAATTCAGGATTCCCGAGTTCCCCACTGTGCAAATTCCACACCAGTGGGCTTCATGGGACACGAGGGGAGCAGATGAGGAAGGGAAAGAGCTCCACGAGTGCATCCCAGCCCTGGAATGGGCTCTTGCCATGCACAGTCGCTGCCTGGAGCACACAACACAGGCTCTGCTCTTGTTACAGCTAATAACCCACCTCAATTAACACTTGTGGGGCCTGTTCCCTGCACACCCACGAGCAGCAGCCACGACAGAACAGCACAGCTGATAGCAAGCACTCAGCAGAGCGCAGAGCTGAGCCAAGACAGAAATAGCCTCTTCTGCCACAGCCCTTCCACTCTAATCCCCCTGTGCTTAATCCACACTGGACCCAGGGAAGGTCTGGGGGAGCTGGGAGGGTGTGAGAGATCCCAAATCAGTGAACTCCTGCAAAACCACCGAAGGACTCAGCCAAAGCTGGCCCAGAGGCTCCAGGCTTGAGGGGGTTGATTGCAGCTCCGTCTCCGAGGGAATGAATTCCTCACCAGGTGAAGAGCTGTCAGTGGGTGATGCAGAACCGGGCTGCCAGGCAGGGACTGCAGAGCTTTATCATAAATGATGGGCATGGGTTTTCCTGGTGGGAATTCTCTCTCACAAACACGAATAAAAATTCCAAACTCCAGAGAGGCGCCGGGAATCCATTTCAAGGAGGAATTCTGCAGCCGTGAAGGCCCACGGGTGGCATCGGTCAGGTGGGGAGCAGAGCAGAGGAGGTCTCAGGGAGAGCCCAGCCGAAGATCCGCGCTGTGCCTCGCACAGATCCCATCAGCTCTGGCCGAGTGCCAGGGAGCCGGGAGCGGGAACAGCCGGAGCCGAGCTCGGCGTGTCAAAGCAGCCACCAGGGAGTGGATAAACCTCATGATAATGGACAAATTAGCCAGGGTTTGGAGCAATTAGGACACAAGTGGCTTCAGAGGACCTGTGACAGCCCGTGGCAGCGCAGGGAGTGGTTCTTAGGGGCAGGAAGGGTTGGTTTTGAGGCTGGGAAGATGTGGAGATCAGACACACCCGGATCTGGAAGGATCTTCCACCAGAGCAAGGACCAGTTCCCAGGAGGTCGTTCCTGCCTGAGGTCAGACTTGAGGGATCCCAAAGGCACAATGACAACACCCAGCAACTCCTTTAACCCCTGGGGCTGCTGTCAGCAATTCCTCCTTCCCCTCGGTGGGTGGCAACTCCAAAAGCTCAGATGAATTTGGGGCTGCCACCTGCAGAGTTGTTCCTGTCACTTATTCCCACTCCTCTCTTCCAGAGCAGGTTTTTTCCCTTTCCTGAGGATGTTGTCACTGCGGTGCTGCCACCACGGGCTCAGCTCTGGCACCAGCTGGAATTTACCCACGATGGGAGTGACTTCTGCAGCTCCCCCAGCGCCCAAACCCGGCCAGAGCAAACCAAACCTGGCTTTGTGAATAACTCTGTAGAACTCCCCAGCTCGTTTTGGACCTGTGACCAGGCCCCACCATCCTGTGTTCGATCCCTGATGGCTCTGCAGGCCCCCAGCTCCTGAGGGCAGTGATTTGGGTCGTTTTCCTGCATTTGTCCACCTTTCCCAGGAGTTCCTCAGAGCCCAGATGCCCCAGGTGCAGCAGCAGCATCTGTCTAAGCCTAGGAAATGCAGCTGATTTTCCCTAAAGACATTTTGGAGAGCATCGCTCTCCCAGCCCAGCACTCCAAACACTCAAATATCCTTGGGATGCGTGGGAGCAGCGTCCCTTACCCCTGGAACTGCCAGAGCAACGGGAAGTCCCTTGAAGAGGGATTTGATGTGGCAGCTGGGAGCTGATAAGCCATTGATTTCTTCTCCTCTTTGGGCTGGAGGAGATTGTCAGCCCAGGGACACGATAGCACGGCGGGGATGATAACAGCACAGGATCCTGCAGCCCAGGGTGGGGTGTCCAGACAAAAACACGCTTCAATTCCTCTTCCCAGACGGAGACATCCCAGATAAAGCCCTTATCTGGCCTTCTCTCCCACCGGTGAGACGCTCCAGCCTCGCTCGGCGCGCGGCAGGGCAGCGACAGCTTCATCACAGCACCAAGGATGGGGGGTTTGGCCACCCAGAGGTGCCTCGGTGCGTCCCTGGCACGGTGGCAGTGCCAGGCTGTAGCTCCAGGGAGGGTGCGGGTGCCAGCCCAGCCCAGCCCAGCCCAGAGATGCCTCTAAGGGGAATTCATCGAGGCAAAGGTAAAAACGCCCTGGGCTGCCCCTAAACATTTCCCTGCCGGGTTTCTGCCTCACCCAGACACCCGAAAGCCCATTTCCAGCCCTTTCCCGGCTGCCTTCGAGCAGGAGAGGGCAGCAAATCGCTCCTCTGGAAGGGAGGGAAAGCGGGTCGGGAGAGCACGAGGTCTCCATTTGGGGATGTTTTGCTGCTTGCTGTGGAAATCTTCAGTCAGAATCATTTTCTGTTGCTCTCCCGGGCTGGCTGCAACCAAAATGTTTGGATCTGCTCCCACCGGATCCTCCCAAAATCGGGCTTTTTGAAGGATGTGACGCAGATGACGCTCAAGTTTTGGTCCCAGACACCAGTCCCTGGCCTGAACTGGTTTTTTGCAGCCTTGTGCTTCCATCTCCACCAGTAAATTCGGGAATGTCAGATGTTCCTCGGCACAGGGGCTGCGTCACCCTCAGCGCTGCATCCTTGGATCAGCTTTCAGCCCGTTTTCGGCCGTGCCATGCCGTGAATCCACCTCTCAGATGATTTCCCGGCACAGAGAGGGGACCACTCCCAAGGTTGAGGACATCCTGCTCTGCAGAGGGTTTGATGATCCGAGCCACCACTCCTGCGCGGGCCCAGGGATATTTAATTGTCAGATTTGGCGATCCTGTTGATTCCCAGTCAGTGCAGAGCCAATTCCAGAGCCTCAGTGCCTCCTGCAGGGGTGCAGGAGCTCGGCTGAACCCTCATCACCGGAGCCGTCAGGGAGAGTCATCCACCCAAATTCAGACAACTGCGAAGTCGATGTCTCCAGTGGAATCATCAAGTTTTGGGGGTCTGGTCCCTTTAGAGCTGGTGGTGAGGAATGTGAATGGATCCTCCCCATAAAGGGGAGGTGCCCCTTGCTCTCCACCAGACCCTGATCCCCAAGTTTGGATGCTGAAATTCATTGAATCAAAGAATCCCAGAATGGTTTGGGTTGGAAGAGGCCTTAAAGATCATCCCATTCCACCCCCTGCCAATGGGCAGGGACACCTTCCACTATCCCAGGTGGCTCCAAGCCCTTCCACTATCCCAAGTCCCTCCAAGATGGGGATCCAGGGACAGCCACAGCTTCTCTGGGCACCCTGTGCCAGGGCCTCCCCACCCTCACTGGGAGGAATTTCCTCCTAATATCCAACCTAAATTTCCCCTCTTTCAATTTGAAGCCATTCCCCCTTGTCCCGTCACTCCATCCCTGGTCCCGAGTCCCTCCCCAGCTCTTCTGGAGCCCCTTTAGGCGCTGGAAGGGGCTCTGAGGTCTCCCTGGAGCCTTCCCTTCTCCAGGGGAACATCCCCAGCTCTCCCAGAGCAGAGGGGCTCCAGCCCTGGGATCCACTCCGTGGCCTCCTCCTCTCATTCCAACAGCTCCAGGTCCTTCTGGAGCAGCACATCCCGGGATTGCTGACTGCTCCCATCCTCTCTGTGGAGTCTCAGCCCTACAGACACCCCACTGACCCCACCACCAGGGAGTCATTTACCCTCCACGAGTTTCCCAAATCCCCGTCTTAACTTGCACGTTCCCCCGAGACAACCTGAAAAACTCGAGGAGAAAATAGAAAACCCCGAAAGTTCAACTGAAAGCACTACAGAGCCTTCCTGGGTGGGAGCAGCTGAAAATAGAGCTGCCTGCACACACACACCCCCCCGGCTCGTGCTTCCAGAGCCATCTCCAGCGCCTGTGTTTGTATTTATAGCCCAGCAAACCCCGCTCCCCTCGCCGTGAGCTGGGGGATTGTGCCCGTCTGCTCAGCACGGCACAGGCACCAACCCAGCGGGCAGCGCTTGAGAGCTCATTTCCCCCCTGGAATTCCTCCCGGGAGCTCTGCCCTGAGCAGCAGCAGCAGCAGCAGGGTCACAGCCAGCCCTGAGTGCAGCTCCCAGCAGGGAAATGCCCTGCAAATCCAGGGAAAAGCCAGCCCGAGGCACACAGGTGGTTGGAAGCTCATTCCCGAGGCCAGGGCTCCTCTGGTTTAGGCTGGAGCCAAGCTGAGGAGCGCAGCTGATCCCTGGATGCGGATCTGGGCCGTCCTGCCAGCTCCGAGAGGGCAGATCTGCAGAGCTGCAGAGCAAAGCGGGGCCTAGAGCCGAGCCCAGGCTCAGCAGTGCCCGGGGGTTCGTAGGTGAGCGCCAGCCCTGGCAGTATCGCTGCTGTTGTCACTTTATCAGCCCGCTGCAATCTGCTTTCCTGCTATATTTGCCTGTTTATAATTAGCCTGCTGGGTTTGCTGTTCTCCTGCTTTTCTTATCTGGTTCCTGACAGTTTTCGAGATGGCTCCATCTTCAATCTACCCTGTGCTTGGAGAAAAGAAACTCTTCTGCAGCTCCCTTTGATGCTCAGCACTCCAGGGAGAGTGCCAGGAGACAGGCTTTGGGCTCCGGGAGAAAGGGACAATTAGGTGGCAGCAAACATTTAATTATCAAATGGATTGGTGCTTCTTACCGCTGCCTGGAGCTGAGCAGGTGCCTCACACGCAGGATCCTTCAAATATCAGATGTGAGGAGCCTTTGAGAGCTCACCCAGATGAGCTGATGAACACATTGAGGCTGTAAATGAGGCAGGAGTTTTTAGCACGGGGCTGGGAGAAGCTTCACACGGCGTTAACACCTGTGGGGAGCAGCTCCCCAGGTCCCTGCACACCTGGCCCGCGGCAGAGGGGACCTGCTCCCGCCCGGAACAGCTTCCATGAATGCCACTGACCCAGATCCTGCTCCTTTTGGGGCTGCCCAAACCCATTTCCCTTCACTGGAGGGGACTGAAGCCACCAGAGGTGTCTTGTCCTGGTCATTGGGCCGTGGAAAAGACACTTGGGACTCCTCAGCCTTTGGTGTGGAGGGTGGATCAGACCTTGGGGAGAAGGTCTGAGCAATTCCCTGCCATCCTCACTCAGCCAGTGGGGAGTCAGGCTCGCCTGGGAGATTTCCCTGGATGCTGAGGGGAGAAATCCCAGCCCCAGAATGGAGAGGAGGAAGCCCTCACGTGCCACAGATCCTCCTTGTGAGCTGTAGGGACAAGGCTGACAGAGCTCCTGGGAAAGCTGTGAACAAACCTGAGGAATTCCAGGAAGACCACAGCATGATCCAGATATAAAGCAGGCTACAGAGCCACAGAACTCCCTGCAGCTCCATTTCATGCCAGGATGATCTCAGAGGTCTTTTCCCACCTAAACTATTCCACACTTCTCTCTCAGACATCTCAGCATCAGGAAGAGGGGCCACAGCACCACCTTGTCCCTGTCCCTGTCCAGCCTGCCCAGGGAACAACCCCTGAGCCTGCAATTCCAGCAGGAATCTTCCTGGGAGCTTCACCCAGCACCAGGCAGGAATCTTTGCCAACAAAAAAGAGCTTCTCCCACTCTCCACCCTCAGTTCCCCCCCTCAGCTCTGGCACTCTGGACTCCCCCAGCACTGACCATCTGCACCAGGGCCAGGCCAACTCTGGGAAATGAGAAAGAAAAAAAAAGGATTGATTAAAGCAGACCGGGAGCTGCTGGAGCCACTTCCTAACGCAATTTCCCAAACATTCCGTGGTTCATCTGGGAATTTCTGCTCTCACATCTTGCAGGGAACAGCACATCCCCAAGACAGAGGGCCAGGCCTGACACTCAGCCTCATAAACCCACGCTGGCTTCCCGAGTCTCATCCTTCAGGAACTCCCTGTCTCTTCCTGCATTTCCTTTTTCCCACTCTCGGGATGGATTTCTGGTGCTCCAGCCCAAGCCAGTGGTCTCCTTGCTCTACCAAAACCATCCCCGTGCCTGGAACCCCAGCTCTGCTGACCTGTCCTCCTCCAGTTGTGCCCCCTCCATCGTTCCAGGCACGAATCCTGTCCTGAGCCTGGTGAGTGCCACCTCCCTGGAGCCATCCTGCTGCTCTGCTCCGAGGATGCCTCCTGCCAGCCCCAGCTCTGTGGTGCATTGTGAGGCAGCAGCTTGAACCACATCCAGATCTGGTGTCATTTGGAGGCACACAGGGTTGTTTGTTTTGTTTTGGTTTTTTTTTCCATTAAGAGTCAACTTGAGATTTAAAAACCCCACCAAACCTGATGGAGCAGCAGGGAAAGGTCTGGAAGGGAAGGGTCTGGAGTGGCCGAGGGCTCTTGGTTTGTTCAGCTGGAGAAGAGACTGAGGGGAGACTCCTCGGGGGCTGCAGCTCTCCTGAGGGGCAGCTCTGCTCTGTGACCAGGACAGGAGCCAGGGAAGGGCTGGAGCTGTGTCAGGGGAGGGTTAGGTTGGAGATCAGGGAAAGGTTCTTCCCCCAGAGGGTGCTGGGCACTGGACAGGCTCCCCAGGGAATGGGCACGGCCCCAAGGCTGCCAGAGCTCTCAGGGATGCCCAGGGGGGGGTTGTTGGGGCTGTGCAGGGCCTGGAGTTGGACTGGATGATCCCTGTGGGTCCCCTCCAGCTCAGAATATTCTGTGATTTCAGTGCTTGGTCTCCTTCAACTTTCCAAACCCTCCCAGACAGTTCCTCTTCGCCACCTCCTAGGAAAGGACCCAAATGCGAGCCCTGCCTCCCAGGTGCTCTCAAACCTGGTTTTTCAGCCCAAATCCGACTTGTCTGAGGCTCGAAGGCCAAAATGGGCTCCTGCTCCTGTGGCTTCTCCCCTGTTTCCTTTCTGCTGGTTCAGACACGCACTTCCCAGAGATCCAAATCCCTTGGAGATGGAGCAGAGGAGCCTCGCTCATGGCTGGAGAGTGCAGCTGGAGCGAGGCATTAATTCCACTTACAGGATGAAATTGGCAGCAGAGCAACTGAATTTTCCGTCCAGCTCTAAAGTGCTCTCAAAGTGATCTAATTTATCACTGCGGCAGCAGCAGCAGCCATTCAAAGGCTCTCCCAGCTCCCTGCCTCGGCCGTGGCGTGAGGAGATGACTTCAGCAGCAGATGGATCCAAGTTCTTTGTCTGGCTCCAGCTCCTGGGTCCTCACCAGACCTCGGCCCTTCCCGGGGGCGGCTCTGGCAGGCTCGAGCCTGGGCTTTGTGCTTCAAACCTCCACAGGCTGAGGGGAAACGGCCTCAGGCTGTGCCAGGCTGGACATCAGCAGGAATTTCTCCATGGAAAGGGCGGTCAGGCCTTGGAAGGGGCTGCCCAGAGGGGTTTGGAGTCCCCATCCCTGGAGGTGTCCAAGGAAGGCCTGGAGGTGGCACTCAGTGGGATCAGGCACAGGTTGGACTCGATGGTCATGGAGGGTTTTTCCAACCTCAGTCCTTCCATGATTCTTGGAATCCATGATCTGCTCAGAGGGGATTTCACGTGACCAGCGTGGCTCTGGGTTCGGGCACCATCGGCCCTGGGGGTTGTGAGGGGTGAAATCTCTTTTCCTGCCTCTTTCCTCGAAGCAATGAGGATCCATGTGGAGAGTCTCTGATTCTGGGAGCAGAGAGAATTCATCCCAGGAGAGATGGAAGTGCCCAGGAGGTGCCACCTGAGCCTTGAGGGCACCTGTAGGGACAAGCAGCCACGGAGGGGGAGGTGACACTGGAAGAGGGGAGGTGGCTCCAGCACTGGGGTCCCTTCGTGGCTTCACCTGGGGCTGGCAGGACTCAGCCTCCCCCTTCACATCCCTGCTGGCTGTCACAGGTGCTCTGGGCAGGGAAACCCAACTAAACCCATGAAAACCCCCACAAATGCACATAAACCCACATAAACCCCCCAAAACCTACACACCCCGCCCCCAAACCCACACAAATCCACACAACTCCACAAAATCCCACACAAACCCCACACAAATCCACAGAATCCCACAGAAACCCACACAAACCCACAGGACTCCATATAAACCCCATAAACTCATACAAACCCACACAAACCCCCACAAACCTACACAAACTCACACAAACCCCTGTAAACCCACAAAACTCCACATAAACCCACAGAATCCTACACAAACCCTCATAAACACACACAAACCCACATAAACCCCCATAAACCCACACAAACCCACAGGACTCCATGTAAACCCCGTAAACTCACACAAACCCACACAGACCCACACAAACCCCACATAAATGCACACAAACCTACACAAACCCCACAAAAACCCACAAAACCCCACATAAACCCACAGAACCCTACACAAACCCCCATAAACCCACACAAAACCCCACATGAACCCACACAAAGCCACAAAACCCCACATCAACCCATGTAAACCCCCATACACCCACACAACCCCACATAAAACCACACAAACCTGCATAAACCCCACAAAATCCAGCACAAACCCCCTGTCTCTGCCGGTTCCATCACCTCGAGGAGCCCCACAACACCTGCAAGTCATCTATGCTGAGATAAGCCAGACTTATCAGCCTCAGCCTTGCTGTAATTAGGAGCTGCTTAAGCCTCGGGTTGAGGCTTCAGTGATGGGTTTGAAGGATCCAACTCCACCACGACACCGCTAATGACGCTCTGTAATTAGCAGATGGGCCAAGGATCTCTTTTTGGGGAGCTACCTGCAGCTCTTTTGGCCAAGGAGAAGCTGTGGGGTGGTGCAGGTGATGCCTGGAATCGAGGGCCTGGAGGGACAGGGCAGGGGGAATGGCTTCCCACGGCCAGAGGAGAGGGTTAGGTGGGACGTTGGGAAGGAATTCCTGGCTGTGAGGGTGGGGAGGACCTGGAACGGGTTATTCCATGGCTGCCCCAACCCTGGAAGAGACCAAGGCCTGGTTGGAGCAGGCTGGGAGAGTGGAAAGTGTCCCTGCCATGAACTCCATGATCTTTATGTTCCTTCCAACCCAGCCCATTCTGTGATTCCCTGACTTTAAGAGGACTTATTCCCACTCCTCTCTTCCAGAGCAGGTTTTTTCCCTTTCCTGAGGATGTTGTCACTGCGGTGCTGCCACCACGGGCTCAGCTCTGGCACCAGCTGGAATTTACCCACGATGGGAGTGACTTCTGCAGCTCCCCCAGCGCCCAAACCCGGCCAGAGCAAACCAAACCTGGCTTTGTGAATAACTCTGTAGAACTCCCCAGCTCGTTTTGGACCTGTGACCAGGCCCCACCATCCTGTGTTCGATCCCTGATGGCTCTGCAGGCCCCCAGCTGCCCGCCAGTGCCCGAGGGCAGTGATTTGGCATTTGTCCACCTTTCCCAGGAGTTCCTCAGAGCCCAGATGCCCCAGGCGCAGCCAATTAATTGCGTGGTCAAGCTTTCATTTCATCTCCCTCAGCAGAGGCCCGAGGGGAGCGGAACCTCTTGCTGCCCTCGGGGATTCCCTCTTGCGGCGGTGCCAGCGCCGCGTGCGGGCAGCCGCGCCAGCAGCGAGGCCGGGCAGGGTGACAGAGCACCCGAGAGCCGCTGAGAGACGGCTTCGAGAGCAGCTCCTGAGGCCTCTGCGGCTCCCGCGACCGCAGCTCGTGCCCCCTGGCCAGGCGGGCATGAACTCCCCGGCCTCACGTCTCCTCCGAGCAGGTGACACCGCTGTGCCAAATCACCCCCTCGGTGAGGCCTTTGTCACCGCTGTGCCAAATCACCCCCTTGGCGAGGCCTTTGTCACCGCTGTGCCAAATCACCCCCTCGGCGAGGCCTCTGTCACCGCTGTGCCAAATCACCCCCTTGGCGAGGCCTCTGTCACCGCCACACGCGCTGGCCCCAGGAGCCGCGCCGAGGAACAAGATCCAGCCAAGGGCAACAGCGTCCGCCGAGGTCTCCTGGATGTTGTAACGAGGTTAAGCTGTCACGGCGAGTTCGGGGGCAGCGGCTCTTCCCTTCAGCGCCGTGGCGCGAGGAGGAACAGGGGCGGCAGGAATCCGGAGCCTCCCTCAGGAATGCTCGGAACAGCTCTGCTGCAGGAGGCCATGGCCAGAGGCTTCTAATTATCCCGATCTGCAATAATTAATTGAAATGAGGATGTACACACGCAATATGAAAATGAAGGGATGTCAGGGCGTCCTCCCCTGGGGTAGCAGGGAGAGGTTTCTCCTGGCTGAGCCAGGCTGGGAAGGAGCAGGGATGGAGTTCAGCCTCCGGTGGGAAAAGCCCCTCACAAACCCCCGTAAATCCACGCAAACCCAAATAAACCCCCACAACTCCACATAAACCCCATAAACTCACACAAACCCACACAGAATCCCACAACCCCACATGGACCTACACAACCCTACATGGACCCGCACAAACCCTGCAAAACCCCATAAACCCACACAAACCCCCAAAACCCCCATAAACCCCCACAAACACATAAACCTACACAAACCCCACATAAAATCATACAAACCCCACATGAACCTCCCTAAACCCCCAAAGCACACAAAAACCTGGGCTGGACAGGCTGGTGTTACTCACCCCTGACTCAGCCACACTGAAAACACCACAAAAAAACCCCCTCAAGCTCCCCATAGCAAAACTGTGAGCCAAAGGAAAAGGGGCTTTTTTTGGGGGTTTTGTCTGGAGACTTAAGGAGTTGGTCCCCAGGGGATCAAAACCTACAGCAGAAAAGGTGAGACTCTTGAATTAGCTCAGGTGTCAGCCCCAAAGCAGGGCTGGGGAACGGCCACGGAGCTGTTTTTGCATGGTGTGACCAATTAAAACCCCACACCAGGGGGTTCTCCCAGCTCAGGGCTGTGCACCCAGACCTCACAGGTGCCTCCTAAGCCATAGAATCGTGGAATATTTAAGGTTGGAAAAATCTTTAAGGTCATCAAGTCCAGCTCCCCGTCATGTTCACCATGGAACCACGTCCTCAAGTGCCACATCCTCAGGGTTCTTGGACACCTCCAGGGATGGGGACTCCAAAGCTCCCTGGGCAGCCCCTTCCAGTGCCTGAAAACCCTTTCCAGGAAGAAATTTTCCCTAATATCCCATCTTAACCTTCCCTGGCCCAGCCTGAGGCCGTTCCCTCTCCTCCTGTCCCTGTTCCCTGGGAGCAGAGCTCGACTCCCCCCGGCTGCCCCCTCCTGTCAGGGAGTTGTGCAGAGCCACAGGGTCCCCCCTGAGCTCCTTTCCTCCAGGCTGAGCCCCTTTCCCCGTTCCCTCAGGAATTCTCCAGCCCCTTCCCAGCTCTGGTCCCTTCTCTGGTCACATTCCAGCCCCTCCAGGTCTTTCGTGTCATGAGGCCCCCAGAACTGACCCCAGATTTGAGGTCCCTCAGCAGAGCCAGCACAGGGAACAACCCCTGCCCTGGTCCTGTGGCCACATGAGGGCTGGCATCAGCCAGGTGCCATCGGCCTCTTGCCCACCTGGGCTCACAGGTCCTGATGACAAAAGGAACGTGATGCCACCACCGTCACCACGTGAGGCCACCCCAAAGGGACAGAGTCAACGTGGGAGTGGCTGTGACATCTCAGCAGAGCGCAGGGAGGTTGAAGAACAGACTGGACGTGGCACTCAGTGCCATGGTCGGGTCACAGGTTGGACTCAGTGATCTCAAAGGTATTTCCCAACCTGATTTTGTGATTCTGGGATTCTGTGAGGTGGGGGGGAACATCCAGGCAGGAGCACCGTGTGTGTGCTGGGCTCTGCTGAGGCAGGAGGAAGATGAAAGCCCTGTTCCACACCCCTTGGAAGTTTGAACAGAGGGAATTCCGTGTTTGAAGTGCTGTGGTCGGTCAAAGGCCGAGCTGGGATCAAAGGTGGAGGTGGAAACCCAGAGCTGAGGGACGCCGACCTTTGCCTGGCCCAGGCCTCGCCTGTTCCTGCCTCCTCAAGCTCTTCCCTGTAAGGAATTGCTGCATGGACGGGATCTCCCCACACTGACCATTCCCAGATCTCCATTCCTGCTGCATCACACCATCGCTGCTTCCTTCCCCTTACATTTCTCCCTTTTTTTTCCTCTCCTTTTTGTCTCTTGTCACTCCCAGCGCTGCTTTTACACGCTCCCTTTGAAGGCCCGTCAGGTTTGGGAGCAGGGCCAGGGGTGTCCTGCCAGCATCCCAAGGGCACAGGCCTGGCCTCAGGAGCAGGGAGAAGGTGACAATTCCTGTGCTCAGCAGGTGAAGGTGGCCCGGGATGGCACCCGGTGGCTGGAGCGAGCATCTGAGGTGATCCCTCCCCTCTCCTTTGCTCTCATGAGATCCCACCTGGAGTTCTGTGTCCAGCTCTGGGGCCCTCAGCACTGAACAGACCTGGAGCTGTTGGAATGAATCCAGAGGAGGCCACGGAGATGCTCCGAGGGCTGGAGCTGCCCTGGCGCCAGGCTGGGAGAGCTGGGGGTGTTCCCCTGGAGAAGGGAAGGCTCCAGGGAGACCTCAGAGCCCCTTCCAGTGCCTAAAGGGGCTCCAGGAGAGCTGGAGAGGGACTTGGGACAAGGGATGGAGAGACAGGACACAGGGAATGGCTTCAAATTAAAAGAGGGGAAATTTAGGTTGGATATTGGGAAGGAATTCCTCCCAGTGAGGGTGGGCAGGCCCTGGCACAGGGTGTCTAGAGAAGCTGTGGCTGCCCCTGGATCCCTGGAAGTGTCCCAGGCCAGGCTGGACAAGGCTGGGAGTGGCCTGGGATGGTGGGAAGTGTCCCTCACAGGGGTCAGGAGTGACCCATCCCTACTCCACCATCCCCACGCTCTCTGGGATTTTCCTCCTGTCCGCTGTTCCCACTTCTCAGACCCTGTGTCCACCCTCCTTCCCCTTCTCCTGCAGGCAGGGAGAACCATGGAATCATGGAATGGTTTGAGTTGGGACCTTAGAGGTGGCCCAGCCCTCCCACCATGAGCTTCCATGAGGGAGCTGCTGCTCCAGGTCCTTCCCAGGATTTCTGCCCTCGGCCTCTCTCAGGAGCAGGGAACAGCTGAGGGAAGGGGGTCCCGAGTGGTCCCTCCCAGACCCCCTGACCACAGGGAACAGCTGAGGGAAGGGGGTCCCGAGTGGTCCCTCCCAGACCCCCTGACCACAGGGACACCCAAACAGAAGCCACTCCGTGCTTTTCCTGGGGCACAAAGATGGCACGAGGGGGAATTTGCAGCATCCATGGAGACGTGGAGAGGGGGCTGGAGCGTGAGAGTCGGAGCTGGACGTGTCACCAAGGTCCTCCAGCAGAAATGAGTTCATCTCCTGGCAGTTCCTCTGATTCCTTGAGACCCGGCGGGGACTCAGCCAGGAGAGCTCAGAGAGGGGAAATTCATCAAATCCCACTGAAGCTTTTGTCATTCCGGGCTGCAATTCCAGCCAGAGAAGGGGCTGTTGAAGGACAGTGGCTCCATCACCGCCGATGAGCCGTGCAGCGTTCAGCCTTTGTGGGGTTTTCCCACGTGGTGCAGATGAGGCTGGATTTATCGGGGGCCTTTGCTGCCCTGAACCTCCTCCAATGGCTCCATCCATCCAGGAGAAACGAGGCAGCTGCAGCCTGCCCTGGCTCCGGGGGGGGGGGGGAAGAGAGGGGCCTGTCTTTTCTTCTGGAAAAATAACGACGTAAAACTGCCAAAGTGCTGGCACGGGGACTGTGCCTCAATTTACTCCCTGAATACCCCGGGGGCTGGTGCAGGAGGCCTTGCTGACCTCACTGACCACTCCAGCAGTGCTGCAGGTGTCCTCACCTGGGGAAGAGGTGCAATCACAGAGCTGTTGGGTGGGAAGGGACCTCAAAACCCATCCTGTCCCACCCCTGCCATGGGCAGGGACACTTCCCACTATCCCAGGCTGCTCCAGCCTGGCCTTGGGCACTTCTAGGGATGAGGCAGCCATGGAATAATCTGTGCCAGGGCCTCCCCACCCTCACAGGGAAGAATTTTTCCCCCAAATCCCATCTAAACCTCACCTCCTTCAGTTCAAAGCCATTCTCCTTTGTCCCATCACTCCCTCCCTTGTCTGAAGTCCCTCTCCAGCTCTCTTAGAGCCCCTTCTGGTGTTGGAAAAAAAGTCCCTTCCAACCCCTGACGCCTTCTAATCTCAATATTTCAGGTTTTGCCTTTTTTCCCTAAATCCCCCCATCCCTCTCAGGATTTTCTGCTCACCCAGCCTGGCCTTGGACACTTCCAAAGGCAGTACTGAGTCCCTTCTCTGTCTGGTTCACATTTCCAGGGTGATCACAGCTTTCTTCTTGGGGTTTCTTGTGAGCAGCTCCTCAAACCTTTTCCATGTTCCGAAGCCTGTGGGGGAGGGCAGGATGGACCTGCTGAAGCCTAATGAACACTTAATTACAAATTGGCTCATCTGAGAGCCAGGATGAGGCTGGGAGAGATGTTCTGGTATCTCCTGTGTGACGCCAGGACGGAGCATTCACACTTCATTTTGCCCCTAAATTTCTCATTTTAAACCCGAGCAATTTTCATCCCCGTCCTGGGACTGGCTCCACGATCCAGGCCTAGAGAAGCTTCCCAAGCCCCTCTTAAATCAGAGATTTCTCATGGTCCATCTGCAGCAGTTATTTTAGAGAGACACCCCGGGGAGGGATTCAATGGAGTGTTTAGAGATGCTTCAAATGCAGCCACCAGGCACCCAGAGCTCCCTGTGCTGTCAGGGGAGGAGATGGGTGCAGGTCGTGTCATCCTAAAGTGGGCTTTGAAAGAGCTTAAATGAATCTTGAATTAACTCCATTCCCAAATGTAATTTAAAGATGCACAGAAGATAGCAGAGGCATCGCTTCCTCCACGATAAGTTGGCCTGATAGGTTCCCCTCCTTGTTAAACGTTTGAATCAGGGTTTCAGCTGGAAATTGCTTAAAAATCTTTCATCGCTGAGCTTTAGGAAATCTCTGTTATATTAAATATTCCCCCACTCACGTTCATTGCTGGGTCCAGGGAGTCAAGGATCTCCCCAACCTTTCCCTTGCTTTGCCTCCTTTCAGTTTCCATCCAAATCCTGGTTTTGGCTGCTCTCGTATGAGGGGTTTTACCTTTTTATTTGTTTTCGTTGGAGAGGTTTGAAGGGACCACAGAGGGTCACATCTGATGCCACCTCCCTGCTCAGGCAGGGCCATCCCAGAGCACAGGGCACAGGATTGTGGCCAGATGGGTCTGGGATATCTCCAGTGAGGAGACTCCACAGCCTCTCTGGTCTCTGTTCAGGGCTGGGCACTGCCCAGGGCAGGATCCGGGGGGATTCCTGGGATCAGTCCCTGCCCGTTCCTCTGGTGCCACTGCTGGGCCCCGGAGCAGAGCCCGGGCCCTGCTCTGACCCTCCCTGCACACAGGGACACGCAGGGCTGAGGGCCCCTCTCAGCTGGGGCTCCTCTCGAGGCTCAGCAGCCCCAGCTCCCTCAGCCTTTCCTGGGCAGGGATCTCTCCAGGCCCTTCGGCATCTCTGTCACCCTCCGGGAGCTCCGTGTCCCTGCTGTGCTGAGGATCCCAGAGCTGGACACAGCACTGCAGAGGTGCCTCCCAGGGCTGGGCAGAGGGGCAGGATCACTGCCTGACCTGCTGGGAATGCTCTTCCTGATGCACCCCAGGACCCCACTGTCCCCTGGCCCCCAGGGCTGGCTCAGGGACAGCTTGGTGACACCCCCAGATCCTCCCCAGCAGGTCACCCCCAGCCTGTGCTGGTGCCTGGGGTTGTTCCTCCCCTCTCCTGTCCCATCCCCAGGGATTTTGTCTGGTGGCACTTCCACATTTGGTGCATCTGGGTCAGAGTTTTACATTCCCACCCCACACCCTGAGCTCCCATTTACTTTTAATGAGCTGTTTATTTACTTTATTTATGACACCTGGGAGCAGCTGGGCTGCTCCTGCTCAAACTCCTAAATGGCTTTTTGGTTTTTCTTCTCCTGCAGGAGGAATCCCACAGAGCAACGCCGGGTAAGGGTTGATCCAAACTGAAAAGTGACGGGAACGGGAACCACGGGAGGAATCAGACCCTGATATTTCTGCAGGACTGAGCATCTCCTGCGGTCCCACCAGCTGTCACCCCCCAAATCCAGGCACAGCTCCTCCCAAACCCAACTTGGTGTCTTTAAAACCCGGGTGCAACGAGGGACAGGAGCTGAGGAATGTGGAAGGGTTTGGAGGAGAGACAGGAGCTATCAGCCCTTCGGAGGAGCTGGTTGCCATGGAGACGGGCTCGTTTAACCCAATCGGGGTCAGGCAACCCTTTGTGTTGGAGCTTAATTTAATTAAAGACGTGGAGGATGAGAGAAATAAATTGGCCCAGAGCTCACCCCCAGGCCGGGCGGGATTCCTGGTGGCCGGCTTTGGGGGGAATCTCGGCATGGGGCCATCCCAAACCCACAGGCAGCCCCTGGAGAGGAAGGAATGGGTGAGGAAGGCCCAGAAAAAATGGAGACCTGGGAAAGAGGAGGAGATGCCCCATTGCCTCCCATCCCTCAGCCTCTCCTGGGGTGTGGGAGCTTCCAGCCTGGATGGGTTCCTCGCCTGAGCCACTGGGAACGTGGCTTTATCTCCCCCCTGAATGTGAAATGTGGATAAAGCAAAGCTGGCAAGGTAATTATTCCTCGCTGTCAAACATTGCTCTGGGTTTGCTGGCTGCAGACAGCCCGAGAGTGATGAATCCCTTTGTGTTCGCAGCAGCCTTGGAGTGGCTCCAGGAAAAGGTGCAAACAGGCAGGGAAGTTTTGCATTAACCTGCCCCGCTCGCAGATT
This sequence comes from Eulacestoma nigropectus, assembly GCA_013397775.1. Classification (NCBI taxonomy): domain Eukaryota; kingdom Metazoa; phylum Chordata; class Aves; order Passeriformes; genus Eulacestoma; species Eulacestoma nigropectus. The sequence continues at coordinate 23,956 of VZTE01002231.1, forward strand.
TCCCGAGGGAGGGGCTCAGCTGGGGCCAGGGGACAGCGAGGGGGCAGTGAGGGGACAGCCAGGGCCGAGGGTGGCACCAGCCCAGTGCCAGAAATCAGAGAAAAAGGCAAATCCCCGGCGCAGAGAGCTGCTGGCACCTCTCAGCACCCAAAAACTGCTGTGCCCTCCTGAGAGCCCGGTCCTGCACGGCAGCCCTGGGACAGCTTTCCCTGTTTCTCTGTGGGGTCACTGGGAGCCTGTCCCGATGGATCAGCTCCCCCCAGCACGGTCTGCAGGTGTGGAACCCTCATCCCGGGGTTAGTGCTGCCATCCCTTCCCTGGATCTTCTTCTCCCAAATCCAGGTGTGGAACCCCCATCCAGGGATTATTTCTGCCATTCCCTCCCCTGGATCATCCTCTCCCAAATCCAGGTGAGCTCCCCAAACCAGAGTGAGTCCTTCCAGCCCCTCCTCACCTCATTCTCTCCCGTTTCCAGGTGTGCAATCCCCATCCCAGGGATTATTTCTGCCATTCCCTCTCCTGGATCATCCTCTACCTCTTCCAGGTGAGCTCCACAATCCAAGGTTAGTCCTTCCAGCCCCTCCCCAGCTCAACCTCTCCTGTTTCCGGGTGTGTAATCCCCACCCAGGGATTATTTCTGTCATTCCCTCTCCTGGATCAACCTCTCCCAAATCCAAGTGTGTAATCCCCATCCTGGGGTTATTTCTGCCATCCCCTCTCCTGGATCATCCTCTACCTCTTCCAGGTGAGCTCCACAATCCAAGGTTAGTCCTTCCAGCCCCTCCCCAGCTCAACCTCTCCTGTTTCCGGGTGTGTAATCCCCACCCAGGGATTATTTCTGTCGTTCTCTCCCCTGGATCAATCTCTCCCTTCTCCAGGTGAGCTCCCCAATCCAGGGTTATTCCTGTCCCCTCCTCCCCTCCTCTCACACCTCCGACCCCCCAGATCTGTCCCTGCCCTGGTCCCTCCAGTCCCACCCAAACCTGCGGAGCTGAGTTTGGCAGGGCAGGGCTGAGACCCCCTGACCCAGCCCCTGCCCACAGCTGGAGCTGTCCCTGCTCCCGGGAGCTGCACCAGGCACAAACTGCCCCCAGCGCCACCGTGGGAGTGTCACTGCAGCATCTCCTGGATGCTTGTGGTCCCCGTCCCTCTGCTGATGGCCAAACCTGGCTGTACAACAGAAATAAATAAATAAACAGCAGGATTTGCCTCTGGGTGCACATGAGGACAGGAGGAAGTGGCAACACCCCCAGGCAGCCGAGCTCTGGGCATCTTTGGGCCATCTCTGACTGGGAACAGCTCCCCAAGGCCAGTGTGGGCCCATCCTCCCCCCGAGGCACCCTGAATCCAGCCCTGGCCATCCACAGGTTTTTAGGCAGGAAAATCCCCTTTTCATCCCATTCCTCAAGCACAGGATCTGCTCTGTTGCTGAGCCCAGGCTCAGGACCCCTTTCTGTGGCAGGGAAGGCTCTTTCCGGCTTTTTTTTTTCCCTGCTTAAACAATAAATAAATCTCTTTTCCTTTTCTGAGCCTTGTCCAAATTCATTCACTGGCCCTCTGCCTCTCTCCTGAATGACTCCATGGGAGTCCTTGAGTCTCAGCATTATTATATTTTATTTATACAGCACAATAAACACGCGTGGCACTTCCCAACATACATCAAGCAGCAAGGTCCATTTTCTGATGAGTGCACAATTTGATTCAGAAAAACACTGGTTATAAAATCCAACAGCCCCCTGGCTCAGGGAGGCTGAGCTGTGCTGCTGTGAGGAGGCTGAAGGCTCTTCCTCAGCCCCTGAAATTGAACCAAGCAGAAGAAATCCCCACCTGGAGAGGAGAGTTTAGTTTGGAACAGCTCCTGGGGCTGGTCAGGTCCATGTGCTGCCTGTTCTGGGCTTGGGGGGCTGCAGGGGGGTTGAATCTTTATCCTCTGGGAGGAAGGGTTTGAGAAGGGGAAGAAGGGATGGGGCAGAATCAGCTGTGGCCAGAAGAGAGAGGAGCAAGAGAAGAGAAATGTGGGCACCGAGGGCAGGGAGGAAGGAGAGGCAGGAGGGGCTCTGGAGAGCAGGGGGAGAGTGTGAGGAACGGAATCAGGAATAAAGTTAAGCTGGGAAGGAGGGAGGGGTGGGAGGAAGGTGTTTTTAAGACTTGGGTTTACTCTCATCTCCTGCCTCCGATCTCACAGGTAATAAATTCAATTAACTCAATTAATTTCCCAACTCGAGCCAGTTTTGCCCATGGTGGGAGGTGCTGACTGAGCCCTCCCTGCCTTGGTCTCAGCTCAGGAGGCTTTTGTTGTGTTTCAGGCAAGGATGGAGAAGCTTTGGGGGGCAGCTGGCACCCTCAGGTCGATGATCCTCACCGTGGAATCGGCTCCTTTTGGAGGCACTCCAAGAAGATCTCTTGATAAAGGATACTATAAACAACCAGTTGTCAGCATCTCCCAGGTTTTCCCAAACTGTCTCCTCTGGGCACAGCCAGACTGATCCAGGCAAATAACGGCGAGTAAACGCCAGGCTCAGATAAACAAACAGAGGTTCAGTGCTGGAGCTGTTGGTGCTTCCCACAGGGCACGGGATGAGCTCCATCCGAAGCCTTTTCCTCCCTTGGATGGGGAAATCTCTCCCCAGGGCTCCAGAGGAGTTAACACCGACCTGACCTCGCAGGGCTCCGGTGAGCCCGGAGCCACCGGGGACGTGCCGGGAGTCAGCGGTGGCACTCCCGGGGTTGTGTCCCCCTGGCTGTCCCCAGGGCCGCGGTGTCAGCAGCCTGTGAGGTGTCACAGCCGAGGTGACGCCGTCGCAGCAGCCCCAGTCTCAACTGTTCATTTCTGTGCTCAGCCAAAGGGGCCCTTCGGGGCTGAGGCCAGAAACCCAAATCCACCAGAATTTCCTGAAATGCTCCCGGGCTGGGGAATTCTGTGATTCTCCAATCCCGAGTGGCCTCGAGCAGCTCTCCCAGGGGCACATCCCAAAGCCTCACCCCACCCCACAGGTACAGGGGCCACCAGTGACCACTGCCCACGCTCCCAGCTGGTCCCAGTCAGACCAGTTCCCTCCCAGCTCAGCCCCAGGCTCTGGGTCCTTCCAGCCCTTGGATGGTGGAGCAGCCACACAGAACAGCTCCAGCTGCTGCCCCCGGGGAGGGACCCTGGCAAAGGCCCCCCCTGAGCTTGTGTCCCCTCCCAGGCTGTGCCCGATGCTGCTGGGGGGGCTCAGAGTGGCCACTTGGCCTTGGTCAAGTGAAGGGTCAGTGCCAGGTCCGGCCCCTTGCCGGAGGCTCCGGCCATTCCCCCTCCCTGAGCACGACCTGCAGGAGCTGCAGCTGCACCGGGTGAGTCCCCAGTTCCCGATTTCCCATCAAGGTCCCACAGCTGTGTCCTGTCAGAGCTCACCTGAACCCAGGACTGCGCTGGGGCCGAGGGGCTGCCCGGGATTTGGGGTGCTCAGGGCTCTGGAGCCATGGGTGAAAATAAAATCAGAGCATCACTACCCCAACCCCATCCCTGTGAGATCCTGGGAGCAGCAGGAACTCGGGCGTGGATCCCTCAGGAAGGGAATGGTGCCCTCAGAGCTGCCCCACAGGTACAGGGCCACCAGTGACCACCCAAAGCGACTCCAAAGGGGCTGCAGGGCTCTTTCCCAGCTCCATGGGATTCCTGGGATGGCTCCAGAGGCGCCCAGGGTCACCCAGGGGGACCCAGCTCTGTCACACCGAGGACCAGATCCAGCCAAAAGAGCCCAGATGGGCCCCCAAGGATCCCTCCCCAGCCTTCCCACAGGGGCTCCCAGTGCTCCCATTTTGTGCCGCATCCAGACAGGAGCCGGCAGCTGTCCCTGGCAGTTGGTGACACAGGGTGACAGCTGATGGCAGTGACCACCCCGACCTTCATCTGGACGCCTGGACCGGCGCCACCATGCAGGAGGAAAAGTGCCGGGGGCCGAGGGCAGGGCGAGGTCTCGGTGTCACCGCGGTGGCCGTGGCTCGGTGCCATCTGCGGTGCCGTGACCTCGCCGTGCGGATTTGAGCAAACTCTGCCAAATCAGTGACAGGAACGCGATCCCAGGCGGGCCCCGGGGGCTGCTCCCGCTAACGAGGGCCAGGGAGGCAGGGCTGGAGCTGTGCGGGGATCCAGATGGACGGGGAGGGATCTTTGGAGTGGCTCAGCGTCAGGGCTTGAGAGAATTCCCTGGATGAGCCTCTCCCGGTGCTGGGTTTGAGCTGAGGGAGGGCGGCAGCTCCAGAAATTTGCCTCCAACAATCCCTGCTTTGGTTTTTGTGCGGGTGGGGGGTCCCTCAAGGGCTGTGTCCAGCTCTGGGACATTCACGGTAAGAGCTGGAGGGGCTGGAGCGTGTCCAGGGAAGGGAACAGAGCTGGGAAGGGGCTGGAGAATCCCTGAGGGAGCTGGGAAAGGGGCTCAGCCTGGGGAAAAGGAGGCTCAGGGGGGCCCTTGTGGCTCTGCACAACTCCCTGACAGGAGGGGGCAGCCGGGGGGGGGGGGGCGGGGCGC
>VZTE01002232.1:0-12495 GCA_013397775.1 Eulacestoma nigropectus
CTGAAACTTCCCTTCCCTGCCCTCCCAAGCCGGCCGTGCTAAAGCCGTACCCCGTTTCTACGGGCACCCACAAATGCCGGCAGCGCACTTTGTTCTCATTAGTGCTTAATTGTCTCCCTTCCTGCCTTCTTTACCTTTTGGTGTTACAATGCCTGCCCTGGATCTTGGGACTTGCCCTCCCTATTGACCCCTATTCTCAGTGCTGCCAAGTCTCCCAGTTGCGAGAGCCAGGGGCTCGCTCCAGGGGCTCGCTCCAGGGGCCCCTTCCAGCCGAGTTTCCCATAGGCGCGGTCTCACGCCGCGCAGGGTAGAAGAGATGGCAGCTCGGAGCAGTGGCTGCACCTGGGGCTTGTTCGGACAAAGCAGGATTATCTGCAAAGGGCAGGTGGAAAGAGTCCATCTCACAGCCCGGGCTCCCCAGCGCTCTGGCACAGGACTCCTTAGGGAACATCTGTCCTACAGAAAGTGCCTTCTTAATAAGCATTCCCTACCTGAGAGTAACCACTGCATCACAAAAGCCATGCATGCAGGGCAGCTCAGGTTTGAAGCTTCATTATAAACCACACAGAAAGATCTGGGATTGACTTCTTCACTGCGATGAAAACCAGTGTGTCCCTTCTGTATTTGCGGTTTAATGTGGGAAAACACTAGATAATGGAAAGACAAGCTACCCGTCCTTATGCCCGAACACCTGTGCATTCCCTGTGTGCTGGTGTGCTTGCTATGGGCATGTGAGGCACAGCCAGAGTGCCAGAGTGCCACGGCAGATGCCAGGAGGGGCACGGCCGCAGGCCCGGAGCGTGCTTGGCATCACCATGTGCTTGCTGCTGGATGAAAACTACCCCTTACAGCTCCAGCTCCTTGGCTTACGAACTGTCAGAGCTCTCTGGCCCTTCTGTGTAGCTCAGTGTAAGAGCTTCTCCCAGAATAGGAATTTGGTGTGAAATGTTTCAAAAAAGCTGAGCTAGCCATGTCGCTGCAGGGGTACTGGAGATAGAAAGTAGGATAAGATGGGGTGTTCAGCCCCAGGCTCCTGCCTCCAGCAGAGGCTAAGCTTGCAGGGATGGGGTGGCACCCGCTGGTGACTGTGGCTTGCTGAGAGGACAGGTGAGTTTGAGCTCATTTTCAGGGAAAAAAGTAGCTGGTACCCCAGTGTTCATGGCTGCAGTTTGGTCAGTGATGACAGCAGAGGTAAAACAGAGGAGGGAGCCCCACAGGACTGTGGTAGCCGAGTGCCTTGGGAGTGGATATGAGCAAGGAGAGGTTCGTGTCAGACAATTTGTAAGAGCATCCACACCACATGTGTCAGCTGGGCCCAGATTCTGGGGTTTAATCCAAGATGCTGGCTGAGCTGCTGCTGTTGTGAACAAATTACATCTTAACAAATACTGGACAAGCCTCTTGGCTCATACTTGCCTCTTGACGGAGATCTCTGCTGTTTGTCTGAAGCTGCTCCTTGGCTCTGTTCCTGTGCAAACTCAGCAGAGTCACTGAGGTGGCAGGTGGTGTAAGAGGAACTCTTGGATCCAGAACAGAGAAGGATGAGAGGCTTGGCAGAGTGCTAGGGTCTTACAGCCCTGCCTCTCACAACCAACTCGCATAGCATGAAGATGCAAACTCCAGCTGCCCTGGCAGGCCAGCTTGTCTGAGGGGCTAAAGAGGATGCTTAAACTCCCAAAAATGAACCCCATGAGCCTGAACATCCAAGGTATGTGGCTGTTGCTAACATGTAGTACTGGCATACTGTATGACTAAGGAAATGTGTGCTGTAGGGTCCTCTTTATGACAGGAATCGCTTCTCTTTTCAATTAAACCCTGCATTCTTTCCTTCAGCCTTAAGTCTCATGTTTCTAATGCATTTTATAATCGAATTGTCAACATTCTTCCAGGCAGAAGTTAGTAGTATTAGCCAGCCAGTTTGGTTATAGCAACACTGACCCCACCTGGGTGGCAGAACCAATCCTGAGCACTTGAGACACATCAGTGCTGGACGATGAAGGTACACTCAGGAACAGTGTTAGAAACTGAAACTCGGTGAGCAAAACACAGTATTTGCTTACATGAGGAAACAAAACACTTAGATATTCTGCACATGACTTAGCTACTCTCTGCTTCAGCCTTTTGGTTTAGTTAAACCTTTGTAACCTCATTTGTATAGCCAAACTGTCTAGGCATGTTACTGGGTTTGGCTCAAGTAGCCAAACTTCATTACACAGAAAGCAAATCTGAGATATGTGCAGCCATAAAATGGATGTCACTGGAGACATCCAGTTAAAAAAAAAAGACCGATCCCAACCACAACCAATCCCACATTGATCCTTGAGTCCAAATTTTCTGAGTTTGAGGCTGAGGGAGGGAAAGTTGCAAGCTACATACATGGCTGATAATGCAACCTAAGTTTTGGACTGCCCAATGCACCTTGCCTTCTGAATCCTGGGTTTATTTATCATTTATATATATTCGTTATTATTTATTACTTTTGCCCAATTAGCAAATATTCAAGCCACACTTTGCTTGCCAGGTATGTGTTGAAGGCTGGGTTTTCTTCAATGTTTCAGCCAAAACAGTTCATGTTCCTGAGAGCACCTTTTTTTTCTTAACCTAATCATGGCCAGGCTGAAGGCAAACAAAAACCCACATCCCCCTCCCAGTACTCTGGCAATCCTTGAAAAGCTGTGGTGCTTTTTTTCTTACTGGAAGAGGGACTTGGAACTGGACAAAATTTAACCTTACTGCTGAGATGCACTTTTTATACTCTCAGTGAAAATTTGGCCAATTCATAGAGCTTTGGATAAAAACCAAGCCAGCTGCAGTTTACATGTGCTTGCCAGAGGCCAGCTAGAGATTGCAGGCTTTGTTCTCTGGTGAGTTCATGAGCATACTCCAGGACCTGGAGTGGGACTTCCCTAAAACTTGCAATTCCTAACTGCTTCAGGCTAAAGCAGCTTTAAATCCAGATACTTGAAAGTATAGATTTTTAGGTTTTTTTAAAAACTGTTTGTTTCCAGTCTACATGAAGGACATCAGTTGAACTGCATTCAGAGGAGGTGACACATGCAAGAGAAGGAGATAATTTGGAAAAGTACACTGGGAACAGACAAAAGGAATCCTGGCAGAGAGCTGGGGGAACCTGAAGTGTGTGAACACTGAGGTGGAAATCAGGGGATGGACAGGAGACTGAAGCACAACAAAGCATGGAGGCACCTGGGAAGTGGTGTGTGGGAAAAGGATGTGAAGGATCTCATTTTGGCCTCTCTTTGCACATTATTCTGAGCTTACTTATGAACACTTGAGCTTACTCAGATGGTCTTCCCATCCGTTACTCACTCTTTGGTAAATAAACCTGGCTATGAAGACAGAATCACACATTTCTTTCTGATACTGTCAAGGTGATTATTATAAAAAACCCACCCAAACTTCACAAAATAAAGTGTTGAACACCCCTAAAATGCAAGGAGGAGCACTGCCATCATATTACAAACAGAAAACCAGGACCTGGAAGTATTTCCTGATTATTCAATCCAAGAAGTTCATTGGTTGTATCAGGTATAGTGATGTATGCATGTTCTTTTTATGTTGCCTTCTACAAGTCCTGAATTCTTCTGCAAACTAGGCTTAATTTAGGCCAGGCATCTAAGGAATAAGGGAAGCTCATAACTGCATGTGGAAAGATTTGACCTGAGCTGAGAAAGAAGGGAGGGATGAGAACCTGCAGCCTGGCTGATCCTTATTCAGTTATTCTATGGCATCATTTGATCCCAAAATTACTCCAAACTTGGAGGGTTCAGGAGCACTCCTTCCTTTCCAGCATGTCATATGATTTGGAGAGGGCTTTTTTTAAAAAACTTCAAATTTGTCCTGCTATTAAAAAAAGAATATCAAGTCTCTGTTTACTTCAGCTGAGCCTGGTGTGGCCCCTGGAGACACTGCCTCTGCCATACATGTGGCGTAAACCCCATGGTGCTGCCAGTGCCCACCGTTGTGCTGAGATTCCCCCTTCGAACAGGCACGTGGTTGTCACTGTGACTGCAGCTCCATGTTGGCTTTAGTTCCCACTCCTGGCTTCTGCAGGGCTAATTGATGGGCTGCCCAGGCTTTATCGCAGTGCCCAGCATCCTTGGTGACGGTGCATGTCCCTGTTCACACCTCTGCTTTCATACATGTTTGCGCTGCCAAGAATAATTGTTAGTTTTAAACTGGCTCCGAGAGCAGCAGCCAGCATTCCAAAGGGATACACAGGATGAGCCAGCGACAGCAGCCACTTGGCATTTCCAACCCTGCGGTGCAAAAGGGGATGTGTTCTAAGCATTGAGACTTCTTGAATCTCTTGTGATTTTGTCAGGAACACAACTGACAGTATCAGGATACATACGCACAATCTCTTATTACTGTTTAAACTTAGAAAACAATACCATATCCTGTGCCAACAGGACTACTATGGGTTATGCAGAATTATTTGTCAGCTCTTTGGAATACCTTTCCTTTTCTGGACAATAAAAACACCATTTCTCCAGCAACCTCCATTTCTCTGTCTTTAAATAGCTGTGTGAACCAGGTTATTCACCTATGACTACAACCAAGTCCTAGCTACAAGTGCAGGATTCTAGAAAGAAGTATTCCTGCATTTCGATTTATCTTCCCTGGCTGTAAAAATCAGTGTGTGTTTTTTAAGTCTTGTCAACATTTCTTAGTATGTGACCATACTAATGCAATCCTTTGTGATAAACAGGAATTTATTAAAGCATCTTGATGTCCAACCAACTTTTTTATACCTTGTGTGACAAAAAAGTGAAGACTTTGTCGTTTATAGAAACCAAAAAATGCTCATAGATTATATAGATTAGAGGCAAAAATTTATAGTCTGTTTATCACACAAGACTTTAAAACACTTGGGTGCAAATTAGCATAAAGGCAATGCCCTTTTCTGGACCTATAGTGTTTCTGCTAAAAGTGCAATAGGACACTATAGGAGATGCAAATGCCTGCTAAACCGTGACAGCCTTAACCAGTGACTGTAATGCATACAGCATGAAAAGTAATTTAACTTAATAGCTCCAGTTCAGGTTTCAGCCTTGAGACCTCTGCATATTCTTCTATTTGTGCTTAACGATGTTGTACAGCATTTGATACTTGGGATCATTACAGTGTCAACTCTCCCATCTTGGCCAACTGCAAATTCAGTTCTCTCTGTTTCCCTTGTGGTCCCAACTGCATGAAATAGCTGCAGAGCTGAATAAGGCCAGGGGCTGGTTATATACAGAAATTCAAAACTGCTTTGGCAATTTCAGCCTTTGTGAGTGTCCCTGAAGAAGACGGGGAAGGAGGGTCTTGGTGTGGAGTGTGGGACACAACAGCTGTAGTGGTGACAAGATCTGCTGGTGCCCATGGTATGCTGGACTCAATCCTAACATGGAAAGGCACTTCAAAAATATGGCACTTCAGGGTGGAATCCTTCCCCTATTCCTCTGCCTGTAACCTCTGCCTGCAGACTGGAGTGAGCTGTGGGCCATCTCTGGTTCCACCTTGTTCCTAGGGCAGTTCAGAAATGCCCCAGGACCAAAGCTGAATGCAGACATCCATGTACCCAGCCAATGCCTCCGGCACCAGTTAGTCATGCTGGCCCTAGAAAATCTTCAAATCTTTTCCAACCTAGCCAGGTGAAAACCAGCACTGGAGACTCCCTGAGGGCCTGGAATGGTGGGAAAAGTAAAATATCTCTGGTCTTTCTCAGGCCAGGATTTGTTGAGACTGTTATCTCCTACTTCTCGTTCCACTTACTGGACTTTGATGCCCAAAAGTAGGCCTCTCTCCAACTCACTGCTCATCCATGCTTCAAAGCACCAATGAACCCCAGTCCACCCTATGGAGGGAACACCACGTCCTAGATACTTTGCAAACAAGCCAAGTGGGTTTTAGGACCTACCACTCTGAACTGTTTGTACTAGCAGCCCATGGTGATGCCTGTCACAAGCTGTGATGGTGGGACTGGGATCTGAGGGGCCTGTTTCCTGCAGAGGTTTTGTGGGGAGCCTGGCAGCTCCCACCAGCAGCTCTGTCACTGCACGGCCAGAAAGCTGGCAGCAACTCCTGCCCCTGAACATCTGCATCCTCTGTAGGTTCTCTGGGCCCATCAGGCAAACAGGTTGAAATGGCTCTGGTTTGAATTAGTCACACAGGGAAGACAAACAAAGGCATCAAAATGTCCTTTGAAAACTGAGTTCGCATAGAAGATAAAAGGCTGTGGATTAGTTTGTACAAGCCTAACTAATGGAGCTCCCACATCACAAATACAACCCAGGAACAAGTCACTGTTTTTTGGGGGAGTGTCTGGCCTTTGCCTTTACTCATGGCCATGCAAACTGCCAGTTGGTGCAGGAGCAGGCTCTGGCACAGGTGGGAGGGAGGGAGATCCATCTCAAATGTCCAATATAGACTTCACAGAATAGTTTGGTTGGAAGAGACCTTAAAGACCATGTAGTTCCAACCCACCTGCCACAGGCAGGGACATCTTCCACTAGACCAAGCTGCTCAGAGTTCAACACCCCCTCTCTCAACAGCAACACCTCCTTCCAGCCCACCAGCAACGGACCCCTTGCCTTTCCACTGGCATCTGCCCACTAAATGCCATTCCTCCAAAGGAGAACAGATTGGAAGGAGGTGGGTGGCAGTGGTCTGTCAGCAGTTTATCAGGCTGAAAACAAATAGAGAAATTCTTTGGGTCCAGAAGAATGAAGGAAACCCAAGATTTGCATCAGTCTGAGAAGTGCTGAAGGACTCCTTATTAGGAAAAAGAGACTGCAGTCAGCCTTGGGTTAGGCTGCCAGTCTGGGACTGAAACTGGACAGGTGGGAGAAATATTCACCATGCTGACAGGGAAACTGGTCCTCAAAACAAATTTTCCCTGGAATTAGTCAGATGTGGTTGTGCCTGACTGGAGATGATGTTTCTAAGCTTTGTTTCAGATTATTGTTGCTTTTCCTACTCTGGACATGCTCTGTGTTTTACTTGTGTGACTTCTGCCATTATACAAGCTAAAGTAACAATTTCTTCTTTTGTCTTGTGCTCAGCAAATTGCGCAACACATTTCACTGGGACCACAGAGCTCCAAACTGATGAGACAGGCAGGAACATGAAAATGAGGACAAGAGAAACCCTGCTGTGTTTGCTCCGAGCCCTTCCACCAGAGCCACTCTGCTAAAAAGTGACCTAGAATTGCAGGTTAGGACCAAACTCTGGTTTCCATATTTAGAACTGAAAAGCATTTATAAAGCAGGTGCCAAGACCTTGAACCTGTTAGCTGGTTTTCTATTGCATAGTTGAAATTTCTGTCATTAAGTGTTTTTTATTTGGAGGTGGTGGCAGGAAGAGTATCTTTTTTCACTTTTAACTCTAAGCCAAAAATCCCAAACCTGCTCACGGTCCCCTTCATTATCCAAACACAAAATAGCTACCTCTCTCTCCTTTGAAGTAAATATATACATTCTCTGCATGCTAAAATAAGTACTAAAATAAGTTTTACAGATATGCTACATGTTGACTGAAAGGAGAAAAAACAAGTATTACAGTAAAATGCTTCAGAGGAGTTAGCAAAGGACTGCATCTGTGGAGCCCCTCATGTGTCCTCCTCGGTCATTTCTTCACTCTAGTATCACACAATGTTTTGTCACTTCACTTTTTGTGTTCTCCATTAAATTAATGCTTCCTTAGCTCAATTCCTTCCCCAAAAGTAAACACAAGGATGTCATTGTAGAACTAGCATTTAGTGGTGGTCGTGCAAGTTTTACACACAGCTTATGCATACAAACAGAGCGGTACTTGTGGGAGGGAAACAGCTCTTATCAAAGGCACTGATAAAGCTGGCAAAGGCAGTTTTTGAACATAAAGGTCCTTCTGAGATTTAACACATCACTCCAACTTTGGTGGCATTGCTACCAAGATATGCTTCAGGTTATTTGTTTGCAGTACCTCTTCCGTGCCCCTGGGTCTGTCCACACTCTGCCAGTGCTGTCAGGCCAAGGCCTGTCACCACTGAGGCCAATTCCTGGACAGAAGCGCGGTCCTGCACACGAATGAACATCATTAATGAGCAGCACACGGTGCAGGTGCTCAAGGGTGAAAAGCTATTGCAATTCAACTGACCTGGTGGCGTGTTGCATTGGAACAAGCACACATCAATTCTAACACCTTTCTGGCTGCATGGGAAAAAAAGACAAACTTGTTTTCTTTCAATTGACTGCTTCTCACACAAGTCCTTCCATTGGGGACTTAAAACCATACTTGTAGCCTTTGTTTAAACAGTTCCAAGTTACAAACATGAAAGTACAGAAAAAATCGAACAAGTAGACAGGACAGAAAAGTTCAATGAGCATTGGCTCTTCTTATTTTAATGAAGAAATATTTCAAGTTAATATCAGTGCATATTTAGAAGTAGCATGTGATACTCCCAATGCCAAATACATCAGCAAATTACAGTTTCAAAACTTTATAAATTAATGACAAGGAAAAAAAAAGATTAACATAGAGAATAACGTTCAAAATAAACATCCTATTTGTTTGCTGCACTGTGTCAATTATATTCCTGGTACTTAAACAGCAAGAGAGGTCGAATATTTCATGGTAATTAGGCTCTCCAAAATAGCAGTTATTTTCCTACAAATGAATTAAGCGGTTTGCATTCATTTTTGATGTATAATTAAATGTTATTCTTAGCTGTTACGAAGAAATTTAGTCATATCAGAGTAAAATTTCATTCCATGACTGAAAAAACTCACACTAACATAGGAACATTGCCTTCTGGTTATACCCACTGGTAACAGTCAGCTGAGAATAGGAAGAACTACATGTAAGCACATTTGGCTGTTACATAAAATGGCTTTTTTTTTGTTTCACAGCCTCATAACAATACTGTTTTTCAACACTGTTCCCAGTCATTGTTTTTAAAATGGTTCATCAACATATCCTGAATCAATCACCGATATAAATAACTCCAGTGACAAAATCCATTATGGAAGGACACAGAACTGCAAACTGAAAGTTGTACTGAATGATTTTAAGGTGGAACTGTAATTACTCTGTAAGACTCATTTAAAAAAAACAACAAAAGACCAACCCCACACGGTAAAATCTTTAATTAACTGGCAATGGTGGAATCTGAAAAACTGAGATATAATTTTAAGAGATGTTTAACAACCAATGGACTCTAAAGCAAGACAAATTGTATACTGAAGCTAGAAAAAGATGCACATTTAAAGCTTGCAAGTGTGATATAAAAATATTCTCTAGTTCTTTAATTTTGATACAGGGAGTCCAATTCCCTAATGGACGAAGATAAAACACACCTTCATTCCTACCCCATCACTGTACATATAGACTGCTCCCTTGAATCAGGAAATGGCTTTCCCCAACAAAAATACCGGCCTTGGGAATCACAGACTTTCACAGGGTTTGTTGATTTTGCTTTTTGAAGTATATTTTCGAGCAGGTGAAATACTGATAGGATATGCATTTCGTTCACTATTATCTACTGTGCAAATCATATACATCAACCCCATTACTTCACCCTAAGTGCAGTCTGCATGGCCTTGAATGACTTAGAATCTAGTGGGATACTACAGCACGGAGATGACTGCCAGCCTATGAAACACCAGGCTAAATCAGGTTAGTGGGAAAGGTACATGCTTCAGATTTAGCAGGAACACCTGAAGGTTCCTCATTACTGTTCCTGAAGTTACAGTGATTCTGTGCACTTCCCAAATGACAAGGTTTGCTTCCAGAAAATCGTGAGGTAGCAGGAAACTTCTGCTTATGGCACGTACACATGGAAGAGTGTGAGCTCAGCTGAACACTTGTGGTGCGAGGGGTAATGCAGACGCAAGGGAGGCTACAAGGGTTCTGGCCAGAAACAAAAACTTCACATTTCCTTATGCTGCACACATTCCTTTTAAGCACAAATACAAGGTGCGCAAAATAAGCTGTTTGCTCGGTACAATTTAATGTTTTGCATATGTAAAATAATCACCTAATACTGCAATATAATCAAAAATCATGCACTAGATAAACAGAGCTTCTTCCCTATGAGCAGCAGTTCTCAGGAACATTTTATTCTGCTTCTGGTATCATCTCATGATTTGCCAGCTTTCACAGTCCCTTTTAAAGAACACAGTATTTAGTGAAAACTGAAAAGCAAAATTTAAAAAAAAGAGAAAAGTTTTGATTTTAGTTGCGATACAGCTGGAATAGATGCAACAGAGCTGCTGTAATGCACCAAAGAGTAACAAAAATTCAACATGAATATCAGAAGAATAAATATATACCCTAAATTAATCTCTGTAAATACATTCACAGGTCCACTTAAGACACCCTTATGCATAACTCACACTTCTTCAGATCTGCAGAGAGAGATGGATGTTAGTTCATGGGGAAAGCAATTTATCATATGACTCGGTTTATCTGTCATTATTCCACCAAAAATCAGTAGCAAATTTGAAAATCTACATTTATTTTCCCCAGACCAACGACACAGAGGCTTAAGTCACAAAATCTATTATTTCCAATATTCGATCAATAAGGCTTTATTTACATTTTTTTTCTATAAAGTCAGGAAAAAATTTGGTGCCATGTGCAAGAAAAGACTGCACATTTCACTGATTGGAGACTAATATCTGCTTATGGTTTAATGCTAACCCACAGGCAGCCAATTAAAGTTCCATATATCCATGTTTTTACATAGAGTTTCCTTCCAGATTCTGTCAGAAGCATACTAGCAGTCAGGCCACCTAAAAACAGCAAAGATGGCAAAGTTTTCTTGAGGCTTAGTTTGGAATGAACACTTTTCCCAGGGAACTTATTTCTTCTCTTAGAATCCTTTGCATCATAAAATTCTATTAGTAACCTATAAGCAGAGAAAAAGGAGATGGTCAAAGTCAGACAGTAGCTTAAGACATTTTAAGCAACCTTTCTTTCATCCAGTAACTGCTTCTAATCACACATTTTTAACAAATGATCTCATCATATGCAGCAGCTCCTCTGTAACAAGTTCAAATAATGAGTACACCTTATGAATATGACACATGTCAATATACTCAACCGTCAAAATACTGAACCCTTGTAAGCATTAAAGCCATATTTTCCTTGTGGACCAGTTGCAACAGTGAATATAAAAGCTGAAAAGAATTGTTTTCATTCAGCACTTAAGAGGAGTGGGCGATATTGTAGGACAAAACAACACACTGAGCACCAAAGGAGGAGGAAGAAGAAGTATCTTCATAATATAAATTAATAAATAACAAGGGCTCACAAGACTCTGAGTATATTGGAAGCTAAACATGCCAAGAGTAAGATGCTACACCACTGGCTTAGTAGTAACTTTTTTCCTCCTAGTTTTAAAAAACAGTAATAAATGGATCTGGAAATTCCGGGGTTTTGTTTTAACTATCTCTAAATTTGCCTGACAGACTGCTTTGGTCCCAGGAAAGATGCTCCAGTGAACAGGAGCTTACAATGACACATGGATGATCAGGGTTCAGTTTTGTTCGTCTTCACTAGATAACTAAAGGGACAGACACTGGACAGCCTTTTATTTTATATATCAGCTCCTTATCTATTTAAATTAAATTCAGACTTTCTATCTCTCAAAAGTGAAGAAAAGAAAAACTTCTTAGTGATCCTAAATGTCTAAGATACTTTAGTAACAGTGCCATGTTTACAGATAGTCATGTTAACTTTTATATCAATTCAAAGCTCACAGGAGAAATGAATACATTTCTTACTTCCATAGAGTGTGAGACTGGCAGAACAATATTAAAGCAGAACAGAATTGAAGAACCAGGGAATGTCTCACTCAAAGTATTCAAGGATTTAGAAAGTAAACAGATTCAGCTCCCTTAAGCTGGACTTCAGATCTGGCAAATTAAACCATCATTTCTCAACCAATACTTAAATCCTACATTTAGGCACAAAGTCCTTCAGGAGAACAAAGTCCCCCAGGATCTGCTGCATATACTCACTAGTGACCTTATCTGGAGATGCTGGAGGAAGCCAGGTACTTTACTTCTGCCACAATTCAAAAATGGACAAATGAAACTTCTACTCCACCTTGTTTTCCCAGTGAAGGTAGGAATTTTGGGGTTAACTGTGTTTTCATCCAGTCGCTGTCTGGATGAAAGATTTGTAAACAATTTTGGCAGAAGAGATTAGATCAAGACCTGCCCCTCTCTCACTCCAACTTAACACTGATTACAAGGGCAGAATCACACTGGTTTTTCTTGTTTGCCTACCATAGGCATCTTACATTCCTGCACAGGACTTAACTAGGAGAAGATGAATATGAGTCTTGCCTGGAACATGGACTCACACCTCTTCAATCTAAAGAAGGTCAAAACCCCAGGAATCCCAACCTCCTGAGCAAAAGGTTTAACCACAAGGTTATAATATAATATAATATAATATAATATAATATAATATAATATAATATAATATAATATAATATAATATAAT